>SNQJ01S0040657.1:4959-21530 GCA_010110895.2 Picea sitchensis | reverse complement strand
GATAAGAAAGAAGTCTGCTAGCTAAGAGCACAAACAAGAACTACATGCTTCATCTTAATATATTATAAAGCAAAGTTCTATGGATGTATCCCTAGAGAGAGGGTGAACCACGTATATCTTGTGTTGTGTGTATGATTGATGCTCTATTCTTTGTCATTTGATATATTGCTATTTGCATTACTGTGTTAGATCTGATAGATAGTTGTGCGGAGTAGATCTGAACTGCTAAGTGATATATACTTGTTTTATTTCTTTTGTATTAGATCCACTTGGTACTCCCTTTGGTTGTATACATCTCTATCATGCAACCCCCCGATAGCTACTTCGGTGATACTGCATCTGCCTCGCAAGTGTTGTCGAAAGGGCCAGTAGTTAGGGCTTGTCGGTGCACTCCTGGAGATGAACCCTGGGTCTGCCCCTATACCAACAATATTTAAATGTGGTAACAAATAATTTAAAAATAATTGTATGTTTTGCATGTTAGAAATGGGATAATTTAGTTTACCTTTCAATGTCTTGAACTTCTGATCAATGTCCCATACAAATTCTCCTATTTTTTATCTAACCTCAATCATCTCATTCATAACTTGATCCTCTGATTTCGTCCTTTGAAACTTAGTGATCAATTCTTGCTTGATCTCTTCTAGTGTTCCTAGCGTACCCTGTGTATTGTTTACTACTAGGTTCATGTACCAATCCAACGCGCAATTTCTGAACGTTATTGCTAATTACGCTACTTTTTCTGCCTCATCAGTGATTCTTTTTGCTTCCCATATTCACTCACACACAAATAGGTAATATCTAGTGTTGTGCACTATACAATCCTTCCACCATTACATTCGATCTCCACAGATTGAAATAGTTCTCACAACTCTGAGAACTTCTCACCACTCTACTATCAGACTGTCTAAAGCGGCTAACTCACTAAATTTCTAGCAACAACCTTTTCAGTCCTAATACGTTCTACTTATATAAAAATTGGGACAAAGCCCTTACAAAAACCTTAACCCTAGAGGATTAGGTATGTCTAATTTCTCTTTGAATTAATCTCAGATGGTCCTCAATCCAACCGTTGCTCCAAGTCGACGCTTGTCAACTTTCCAACTTCTCCACAATAGTTTGTCCACTTTGCAACTGATTTTCTCGGCACAGGTTTTCCTCTGTTTCTGGTGCTTCTTTTCCTCTATTTTCAACACGCTCCCTCATTTTTTGGCGCTGCTTCAATTCCTTCCGAACTTCATTGATTCTCCCCAAAATTGTCCTGTGCCAAAAATAATCAATACCTTCTTGTTGAGAAAATAATTTCGTAAGAAGGTGTGATTTATGTCAGTCAACAACACCTTCAGAGGTAAATTTGATCATGTATACCAATCGACACTTCACAACATTTTTTCCTTTCGGGCGGGGAACTAAGTCCCAAGTGTGATTCTTTGACAAATATTTCTTCATAGCATATTCCCATTCAGGTCATGCTTGAGAATCTGAGTAGGAAAAAGGATCAGGAGTTTCAAGTACAAAAATCATCAATGCAATTCTGACATGTTTCTTTTGAGTTTGAGTTTGTCTTCTGAAGGAAATATTACCAACTTCAGGTCCAATAGTTTCAATTGTCTAATAAGCCCATTTGGGTAGACAAGAAAGGGGTGAAATATTTTTCACTACATAAATTCAATCAGAAGCTGAAACAATTTCAGTTGATGAAGATGGTGGGCTAGTTGAAACAAAAATTGACAGATTAATCAACTCTTAGGTCAATAGTCTAGTCGAAACATGAAAATAGTTCGACTATCCATTCAATGGAATACAAAATTGAAGAGGATAACTTGAGTTGAAAACAACATCAAAGGGATCATCCTGTGGCAATCCAAAGGATTCATGAAACAACTTGATTCCAAAAGACTTCTCATCAAACCATACATTTCATCTGATAATGATTTGTCATTTGACAAGATCAAATAGTCGATAGGCCTTAGACACTTTAAATTATCCCATCACTATGCAATCATGACTCTTTGCATCTAAATTATGTTTTCAATCATCAGTGATATGAGCCCAGGAAACACATCCAAATATGTGAAGGTGGTTTAGTGAAGTGTTCTTTCCAAACCATCATTCGACTAGAGTAACTAAAGGAACAACTCAAGTTGAGATACGATTAAGAATATAGTTTGCACAATATATTGGTTTAACCCAAAATCAAGGAGGAAGATATTTGGACTGCAAAAGACATCTAGCCATTTCAACTAACATCTAATTATTGTGTTCTATGATTCCATTCTACTAAGGTGTGTGAGGAACCAACTGTTGATGATCAATACTAGAGAAAACTAGGTATTCTTCAAAAGTTCAATGTACATACTCACCACCATTGTCTAATCTCAATAACTTGATGGATCAACCACATTACTTTTCAACAAAGACTCAAAATTATTTGAACCTTTCAAAGACAAGATTCTTATTCTTCATAAAGTAAACCCAAGTGAAATGAGAGAGATCATCATTCAAAGTTAAGATATACCATGTACCTGCCAATGAAGGTAGATTGATGTAGAAAACATCATTGGGAACCAACTATAGCCTAGGTTCTATGCTCACCATGATTTTACAGAGTCAAAGGGTGCTTGATGGTTCTTGCAAAGAACACAACCTTTACATACTTCTTTAAGGGGAAACACTTTAGGTAGACCAACAACTATGTTTTGAGTTTCCATCAACTACATAATTGAAAAATCCAGGTGTTCAATCTTTTCATGCTAAGTTCAAATTCGTTCATTAGTGTGAAAAACAAGAGTAGTTAGTTTGATGTTAGTTCAAGTAGTTTCATTTAATTTATACAGACTATCCTTGAAGTCAAGAAACCCTTTGGCGACAATCGATTGACCTTTCTTCAAATATTCAACAAAAAAATGATCTGGAAAAAATTATATAATATTACTTGTCTATGTCAACTGAGAAACATAAAACACATTGGCATTGATATTTGGCACATGATAGATTTTGAAAATTCTCCCATGTTGATAGGAAACATCACCCTGATGAGAAATATCGAGAGAAAAATAATCGACAACATAAATCTTCATCTCCTCGGATTCATTCAAGGATGTGAACAAGAAAGCATCCTTATCCATATGATGAGTGCACCCAAAGTTGACTACCCATTCGTTCAACGTGGAATGATACATCGAGGCTTGAGATATTCCAACTTGGAAGGTAAATTATCAAGGGGTTGACGAACATCAAACATGTCTCCTTCAAGGCATTCAACCTTCTACTCTAAATAATCTATCTTCTTATAGCATAGCTTCTCTACATGTCTATTCTTTCAACAATACTGACATGTATTCTTTTGAATTTGACGAGGTGAATTTGTTTTCCCTTTAGGTTTTTGGTCATGGAATACATGTCTCTTTGTAGGGGTATCAAACCATCCTCTTTACCTATGATTCGACTTTCTCTTTCCCTTAAGAAAGTGGGATTGATGTTTGCCACCAAGATTACCTTATTCAAGCAGTCTATGCTGATTAGTAATCAAAAGATCACATAAATATTCAAAGTTGTAGTCCTTACCATCTTCCTTGTGTGGCTTCCAGTTAGTGTGGAAAGTCAAAATGAACACATTGATTTGTGTTCCCAAATTCATAGGGACCAGATCAATGAGTTGTATGTTTTTATTCTGATAATTATTTTCACATTCTCCTAATTTCAACTAGAGTTCCTTCACATGTGATAGATATTCCTCTATTCTGTCAAACGAATGAGGATTAAGAGAGATCAAATCTTTCTCCAACTACATGATGTGGATTTCATCAACTTTGTCGAACAATGACTTCCTATTCTTCCAAAATTGATGAGGGAATTTGATTCCACTTATGTGAAAATGAATCTTCTACGGGATATGGGTTGTGATGACCCCCAAAACCTCATCTTTATTTCCATCAACAATGAACTTTTCTTGATTATCTGTTGGATACAAAATTGTAGTCTCCCTATATTGCCACAGTCCTTTACTCTTTAGTATTGTTTCCATGTTTATTTCCCATACTAGATATTTTTATGTGTTTAGAATTATAGTATCAATATTCAAATCCATCTTCGATATCTAGATATAACTTATTCTATTTCAAAAAGTTTTAATAAAAAAACCACCAGCATAGAGTCAATCACACAACAAATCTGACTCGACAAGGTTTGTGGATAACAAAAAGGGTTTCAAACCATCGGCTATGAAACCATGTTGGGGAATAGGGTGGAACCTAATACGAAACAGACAAATAGTACTGTAGATAATCGAAGATGGAATAAAATTTTAAAGAAAAAAATGGTGGTCTCTAAAGACAACATTACAACACTTAATCATAGTGTGTGATCAAAACATCAAAATGCATATTGGACATCTTGTTTACAACAATGATATTTCCATGATAATAATGAACCATGGGGTCCACTATTTATAACTTGAAAATATAACCACCTTCCATGAAATCAAGATGATCGTGTCCACATATAATTGTCAGTTGTTAGAGTTGACTCCATCAAATTTGTGTTTTATATTCGGCTCGAAAAGAATTCTCAACGTGACCTTCCATGCATCCAACTCATAGTCAATTTCTTTGTTGGTTGACCACCCGACTAAATAATTCTGGGAGTAGTGTGATGAACCATCATGACTTGATGTTTGAACATTTACCTATTATTTCATTTTCATAAATTCGATCACTAAGATAGTAATAATTAATATAGCATCTAAGGAAATAAATTACATAATATAATATTTTAGAATATTACAAGATATGTTGTGACAAACTATTCCAATGGAATATCCATGGTAGTTTACATATCATATTGGTATCATAGATAGGTTTCTTTGGGGTATTTGTGGAAAGTTGCAGGATCCAATAATTATCTTAAGAGGGAAGTTAAAAAACCTTATCCATGGTGGATGATTCTATTCATAAAAATCCTCAAGATGCAATGGAAGAGATATTTTTGAGGATATAAGAGCAAGTTGTTGATATCTCTTGAAACATGTTCCTCCTCATGGTAGCTTTATAAAAAAAGTTCATACCTTTTGGGAATGTTTGTGGCTTTAAATCGAAAGTTGGATCTAACGAGAAATTGAGAGATAATGAAGACATGGAAAATAAGTCAAGAAAAGAGCCAGAGAAAGAGAAACCAGGTTCTAGTTACATCACTCCTTCACAAACTCTAATTAAAATGGAAGAGAATGTGGAAATCAAACCATACCAAGGTGATATTGATCTTATTAAGTTGAATAATTATTTTCAACATTTAGAAGTGTATTTATGTGTCCATAGTATAGATGAAGAACGGAAAATTTCATTTTCCCAACTAAAACTAGAGGGCCATGCACTAACCTAGTGGGAAAGCCACATGGAGACACTTAGGTGGGAGGGTTATCCCCAATAAATAAGTGGGAGGATTTTAAAACCCTTATCAATTCCCAGTTCTACCCTATTGGTTATGTATAGGACCAATGGATCCATTTCCATCACTTCAGGCAAAGGAAAGGGTAGAGTGTGAAAGAGTGCATCACTGAATTCAATAAGATGGAAATCATGTTGGGTATCTCTCCCAAAAAACCATATGTACTACTAAAATATCCAAAGGGGTTTCTACATCATCATTTATGAAATAAAATGACTCTCTTCAAACTTAGAACTGTTGATGAGGTCTATAGAAAAACACAATACCTGGAGAAGATTGACCATAATAAAGGATACACAAGTGGTTCTAAACATAAATACCACCAACATTCTTCCAAGGAGGTAAATAATAAGTGGAAATGAAAAGAAAAGAATATGAAAACCATTTCATATCAGTGCAAGGATCCAAAAAACCACTGCAACCATTTCAATATTGATGGTCACATTGAAGACCTTAGACAAGTGTTGGAAGCTACATATATAGTTGAATCCAAAGAACTGTAAGAAGAATGTCGAGAAGAAGAGCCTCCTAGTAAAGGATTCAGGATGTGTATGATAATATTGTATGCACTTCAATTCAAAAGGAGGTTAATCTCAGTAGCCTTCATTGCAAGGAAGAGAAGGAGATGACTAAACTCTTCAATATTAGGATCTAGGTAAAAAATACTAAGGTATATGCTCTATTCGATTCTATCTCTTATGAAAAAATCATAGTATATGATCTGGTCAACAAGATTGGGTTGGAAGTTCATGATCATCTAATCCCATATCCATTGATATGGGAGAATAAGAATTTGTAGATATCGAAGTCACTAAATAGTATAATATCAAGTTTTCGATAAGTGCATATTTTATTGATGAAGTGGAGTTAGATATAGTACCCCTTGGTGTGTGTGGCGTATTATTTGAAAGCCCCTACATGTATATGAGGGATGTGATTTTATTTAGAGAAGAAACCAGTACCGCATGATCAGGGATGGGAATTGTTACATCATCAATGCATACAAAGGAAAGTCAAAGATCTCTTTGGTAAGTGATATTCAAGACAAAAAGTTGATAATTCTAGTAAGAATCATGTATTTCTTTTCTTATTAAGAGAGAAATATGTAGGTGAGGAATCGATAAGAGTAAGGGAAACCTTGGAGGGATGTACCAAGAATACAAAGGAGTGTTCCATGAGCCTAAATGGAAGCCACCTAAGAGGGAAGTGGAACATGATATATAGTTGATGCTTGACTCCCCATTACCAAATATCAGGTTGCATAGACAATCTATTTTGGAAGTAGATGAAGTGAAGACGAAATAATTATAGTAGCTATTAGAGTAAGGAGTAACTCGACCAATAAATTCACCTTTTGGGTCACTAATAATCAAAGTACCCAAGAAGGATGGGACTTGGTGAATGTGTATTGAGTATAGAGCTCTGAACAATATCACACTCAAGAATCAATACCCTTTACCTAGGATTGACGATTTGTTGGAATGGTTGTAGCATGCCAAGTACTTCACCAAGTTTGATCTCAAATAAGGATACCACTAGGTGTGCGTTAAATAAAAAGACACCTGGAAGACCACCTTCAATGCAAGGCAAGGCATGCATGAATGGTTGATCATTCCTTTTGGTTTATGTAATGCACCAACTACATTTATGTGATTGATGAATGATGTATTACACCCCTATTTATATTCATTTATAATAGTTTATTTGGATGAAATATTGGTTTATATATCTACATGGGAAGAGAACATATCACATCTCATGAAGGTGTTAGAAACTACTAAAAATAACCAACTTCCATATAACCTCAATAAATGTGTGTTTTCTCAACATTCATTGGTGTCTTTGGGGTATGTGATCGAAGGAGAGAAACTCAAGATAGATCCTATGAAGATGGAGGCCATCATGAAGTGGCAAATTCCTACTAATGTCACTAAAGTTAGGATCTTTGTTGGGGCAGTGAAATACCTACAAAATTTCATAGCACCCGTTTTAGTGGTAGCTACACCACTCCATTCCATAATATCCAATGGTAAGAGTTTCCAATGGGGAAATAATCAAAAGAAAGATTCCAATGAGACAAAATGAAATATCATCCAAGAACCACTTCTGGAATTCCCTAACTTCTAGAATCCTTTTGAAGTGAAGATATATGAAAGTGGGTATGCTATAGTAGCAATTTTGATGCAAGGAGGTAAGTCAATATGATATCATTCTAAAATGTTTCAAGTGGGATTCCTAAACTACCCTACCTATGATCAGGAAATATATTCTCTATTTCAAGATATGAATAATTTGATGTGTTATCATATGGGCAAGGAAACCCCTTATCCACACCAATCACTAGCCATTGCAGTATTTGTAGGCCTGGAGTAAGAGTCAACAAACTAGACATTACAAGTAGATGGGGTTTTGCAACAATTTTATCTAGTCATAAAATATCATAAGGAAAATACTAATAATTTGGAAAACATTCTTTCAATTCCATCCACATATAATATTACATCTTTGGGAACTCTTAGGCACATGGATCCTTTTACCCCTGATGAATTAAAAAGGGCATACACAGAAGATGAGAACTTAAAAAAAAATTTTTAGCAACTACATGGAAAAATTTATATAGAGGAAAATGATAATAAGTTCGACTATCCTCTCCAGAATGGGTTTCTCTACAAGCTAGACAAGCTCTATGTTCCTAAAGGTTAAATATTGAATCTTATTAGAGAGGATCACGCCTCCATTGTTGTTTGGAAGACAGTTGCCAACTTAAAAAGGTATGTTTATTGTCCCATAAAAAAAATATGTAACTTTGTTTATTAGATGATGCATGCTTTGTTGTACACTCAAGCCCAATAATAAGAATCAAGGTCTATACCATACCTTACATGTACGTGGTTGACCTTGGGAAATAATTTCCATGGATTTTGTGGGTGTTTTTCCAACAACCAGGAAGGGACATCAGTATTTATTTTTGGTAGTTGATAGGTTCAACAATCTTTGGATTCTTATTCCTTGTAAAAATACCATAAAATGACAAGAAGCAACAAACATGTTATTTGAACCAGTTTGGGTGCACTTTGGGATTCCAAGGAGCATCATCTCAAAAAGGGATACGATATTTACCATTCTTTTTGGACTACACTTTGGGAGAATATGGACACTGAGTTGAAGCGATCTACAAAATTCCATCCACATAAATATGGCTAGACAGAAGTAGTGAGCAAGAAATTGGTACAAGTTTTGAGGGGTTACAATCAGAAGCATATGAATTCATGGAATGAAAACATGATCTAAATTCAACACTCTTATAATAGATAAGTCCATACTTCTACTAGTAAGTCCCCTTTTGAAAATATCTTTGGGTATTTGTTTCCTTCTCCATTTAATGTTATCTATGGAAATAAAGGAGGAGTGAAGGAATAAATCACATGAGAAACATTGAAAGAAAATCATTTTGTTGAAAATATTAGGCAAATCCATTTGCAATTACAAGAGACACTGGAGAAGTCACAAGAAAAGTACAAGACCCAACAATATCAACATAGAATATAGAAATCATTCAAAGTGGGAGATAGAATTTGGTTAAAACTATCCAAGGAAATACTACATGGTCCTGGTAAGACGATCAATGATCTTTAGTATAGTGCTTTTGAGGCATTCAAGAACGTGGGTGATAATGCTTACAGACTTGGTCTACCCCCATACATACACATTTACTCATTAATGAATGTGGAGAATATGAAAAGATCCTTCTATGTTATATTAGGAGATTGAGGAGAAGGTGCTACCTACCACAAATGAATTAGCACTAGAATTTTAGCTAAAGTTGGAAAAAGATGTAGTTTTGCATAAGAAGAATATATCTACTAGCTAGGGGTAGCATGACCTTTGGAAGATAGGGTTGAAATAATAACTTCTAGGCATGGAAAAATGGTGCTCCAAGGAGAAGGTAGATGAAAATTTTCCTCACCTCATTTGGTAAAATATTTTGGGGACCAAAAGCCTCCCAAAATGGGGAGGTATGTACAGAAAAAATTAATTCACACTAAACCAACTAGGAAAGAGAAGACATAATTAAGAAGAAAATAAATGACAAACACACACAACACATAGAGATTTTTCCTTGGAAACACTTAGTTGGGAAAACCAACATTCCTTGAGAATATCCTACTTTCTTGTTTTCTTATTCATTCAAAGAATAAATAGTTACCTGACTAACCTCGGTCTACACCTAAGACATAATCGCCATCCTAATCTCTTGATTTACACAAGAACAACCCTACAACCAATTCGGCTTACATATACATGAACTCATGATGCTTCTAGACATTAGATTTTATAGTATTATATCACACCATATTTATAGGATTTACTGCATACAAAACCATAAATCATGGTTCCCAAAATTGGTTACATATCTATGCAAATTATTGGTTGCAATCCCATGAATCTTGGGATTTTGTTACAATTGGCTACCATCTGGATAGTCGGTCTTCGGTCAGCTGCCACTCTACCTCCTGTAATTTGAAATTTATACCTTCAATTTGACCAATTTGACCTTCTAATTTCTAGTCAACCACTTCCACCTTTGAATTAACCATCGAATTGAATTGACCCATCAGTCGATTTATCACCTAGTCAATCCACCTTGACTAGCCAATTTGTTTACTGTTCTTTCACTACAAAGAATATAACAACCCAACATTCTCCCACTTATTATCTTCCTTGTTGGTATAGGATAACCTAAAATTATTTTCACTAACCCAGAGCAACAATTCCCATTTCCTTTATACACCAAAATAACTTCACGACACTCACAGACTTGGTCAAAGAGTCTATTGTGTTTTCCAATGTGTCTACTTTATCTAGCAACACCTTCTTTATTTCCACCATGTCTCTCACAAAATGGTATTTTGTATCAATATGATTCATTCTAGAATGGAAAGATGTGTTCTTTACCATAAATATTTCACTTTGACTATCACAATTTATCTTCATAGATCTCTTCTCAAACCCAATCCCTAAACACAGTCGATGCATCCATACTACTTCTTTGCTTTCATGAGCATCTTCCATGTATTCAAATTCTATTGTTGACATTGATACGACTTGTTGTCACTTGATCATCTAGATGATTCCTCCACTTAACATCTTGAACACATATCCATTAGTTGACCTTCATCGATCTATATCTATATCCCATTCACCATAGACAAAGACATGTACATTTACCTCAATGTCAGTTTTAAGTTTCCCTTAGTAAGGGATCACATATTTTTTTATGCCATGCAAGTACCTGAACACTCTCTTGATAGCAGTCCAATGGTCTTTCTAGGTGTCAACATGTATTTTTTCAATACTCCCACTGCATGAGCAATATCTGGTCGAGTGCAAGCCATCACATACATCATACTACCAATGACACTAGGATAGGGAACATGTGCCATGTCCTGTATTTCCTCATGTCTCTTTGGACACTAGTCAATAATTAGTTTTCCTCCCATGAGAAATCCTTCAACAATTTGTAATCATGCATATTGAAATGCTTCTTGAAGATTATTTCAATGTACTTTCTTTTATTTAAGAAAATATTTTTAATTATCCGATCTCTCTTGATATCCATTCCTATAATGAAGTTCATTGCAATGAGATCCTTGATGTAAAAATTGGAGGATAGATTCATCTTCACCTCGTTTATTGCATATTTTTTGTTCCTCACCAAAAACATGTCTTCGACATACAAATCTACATATATGAAATGACTACCTTCTTCCTTGGAATATACAAGATGATAAACTCTGCTTCTCACAAATCCAAAAGTAAGGATGTATGTGTCAAAATTTTGGTATCACATTCTTGGTAATTTCTTTATACCACAAAGGGATCTCTTCAATGTTCACACCATCTCTTTCTTTCCCTTTATTGCAAATCCTTCAAGTTGTTTCATGTAGATTTCTTCTTCTAGGTCCCCATGTAGGAACAATATATTCACATCCATTTTCTCTATCTCAAGATCAAATGTTGTTGCCAGAGACGTTAATACTCTAATGGAATTTAATTTTGTAACATGAGAGAAAACAGCTTCTAAGTCAACCCCCTCAACTTTGGAATACCCTTTTTCTACTAGTTGAGATTTGAACTTATCAACTTGACATGTTGCATTCAAATTTTTACTAAGCACTAACTAAATATTATAAGATAGCTCGACCAAATCCCATGCATACTTATTGTGCAAGGATTATGTTTCTTTGACCATGGATTCCTTCCTTATATATCCTTTGTTGATTCAAATAACTCATTGAATGAATTGGGATCATATTTAGTGGGAAATAACATAAATTCAAAATGGAAATCAACAAGACTATACCTTTCATCTAGTTTCCTTACTTGTTCAAACCTCCTTACAATCAGAATCAGATGTTCCACTTCTTCATTTGATTAAGTCAGCTCATCTACATCATGTTCTTCATTCGTCATCTCAAACACAAGATTCTCTGGTTACTTTTCCATTTGAGCCTCTTCAATCCTAGAATTTTCTTTGGCTTCCCTGAATTTCACATCTCAACTCTACATTATTTTCCTCAACATCATATCCCATAGTTTATATCCTTTCATTCCATCCTTGTAGTCTATGAAAATACACTTGAATCAAACACCAACTTCTCTAGTTATTTTTCCATTTGAGCCTCTTTAGTCCTAGAATTTCCTCTAGCTTCCCTGAAGTTCACATCTCAACTCTACACTATTTTCCTCAACATTAGATCCCATAGTTTATATCCTTTCATTCCATCCTTGTAGTCGATGAAAATACACTTGACTACCTTATTGTCCAACTTGTTCCGCTTTTCCTTGGGAACATGCATAAATGCATCACATCCAAATACTATGATATGTGAAAGAAAAAGGATTCTTACCAAACCATAACTCATGTGGAGTCAAGTCGACTAGCGATGGAGAAGGAGACCTATTTACCAAATATTTTGCAATTTCAATTGCTTCTTCCTAGAATTATTGTGTGATCCCAACACCACTGAGCATGATCCTTTCCTTTTCCATCAACGTCCTATTCATTCTTTTAGAAACTAAATTTTTATGTGGGGTATATGGTGTGCTATTTTGGCATGTTGTGCCACATTGCTTTCAGAACTACTCAAAATCGTTTCCACATAACTCGCCTCCATTTTTATTTCTCAACACCTTTATATTCTTATATGTTTGGTTTTCAACAAGAGATTTAAAATCTTTGAACTTCTTGAAAAAAAATTATTTCTTCCTAAGGAAATATAACCATGTCTTGTTGGAAAAACAATCTATGAAGGAGACATAATATAGAGATTCACCAAGTGAAGGGACTGGTACAGGCCCAAATGTGTCACTATGTACCAATTCCAAAATCCCCTTTTCCTTTGTAGCTCCAAATGGGAATCTAACCTAAAAATGTTTCCCATATATGCAATGGTCATATAAATAAAGTTATAAATTACAATAAGGAAAACCTTCAACCATAACTTTTTTGTGCATAGATCGAATTATTTTTTCACCAATATGTCCCATCCTCTGGTGCCATAACATGGTAGAGTCTACTTGATGAAGAACAATCGACTCGGTCGGATTAAAATAAACTCAAGTCTAGTTGAGTCAATTCATAGCCAAGTCGACTTCTAAACAACAATGTTGTTGCATCCAATCGAGTTGACATTTCCTAAAAATATATATAGGGTTCCAATACAAACTCATTTCATTAAGACCGTCACTCCCATGACCATTTTGCACACATCCTTCTAAAATAAAGTGTGCACACGTGCATCACTCATTTATCATGGAGGCTTGACCAATTCCTTTGATTGGATAGGTGTTGTTATCTCCAAATTCTACCTTGTAGGATGTTTTCTTTTCATTTAGACTGGAGAGTCTGACCTGGTCTCCTGTCATATGCCTGGAAGCTCCACTCTCAATTATCCACATGTCATATTCAAGATTTCTTGTAAGAGCTTAATAGTGTATATGATCCATCTTTTCATTCATGATTTCTATTGAATGATAGTTGGTCAAACTTTGACTTTGACTGGTCAAACATTGAATTTGACTGTTCAAACATTGAATTTGACCTAAAATATCCACTTTGATGTTTTTTCCTTATGATAGTGCCGATAGGTGTGCTGGACTAAGGAGTACTAGAATATCCTCTCCTTCAGTAATGTGTTCCATCATAAGGTGGTCGGAGAGAGGTTTTTAGGTTTTTGCAATTGCACCTGCTAGTAACCTGTTGCTAGCCACCAATTCTGTCGATTTTTATCACAATTGAAATCACCACAAAGAGATTATAATTTTTTGTAGTTGCCACCACCTTTCATTTATAAACTCTTATGTTTCTGAGCTTCAAGGCGATGATTAGGTTTACACTTATCTTATTGAGATTTTCGTTTGAATTTTTGTTTGTTTTGTTCTTTTTAAATTCATGACTGTAAGCATGAATTTAAATAAAAACTTGGTTTGGGCTTTATATATTCTACCTAAGAAATTTCATTTTGAAGGCACCCATATATTGTTAAGTTTCAAGTTTTATGAACTTAATGATTGATTCACTATCACAATTTTTATGTAATATGGGTATCGTGACCGAATTGGTTCTATGGTTGATCGTTGGTTTTAATTTTGAAATATCTGAATGCACAAACATTGGATTAAATTTTGATACAGGTTTCATGCTATGAACACTCATATCAACACTCATGTCGCTTGGTACAGGCACGTTGTACCCACAATTTCACCTCACCTTGCTATCCTATGCATTAATGAAACCATTCATTTTTTGAAATGACATTTGATGGTAATCAAGGGTTTGATACTCATTATGGGAAATGGATCTTAGATCTGATCGCCTTTCGGTTCTCTGTATCTCTAAAATTAAGATTTCGCAGCAGGGTATTCTCCAAACCTCCCAGTTTTCGTGTCTTCTAGTCTGACATACCTCACTCTGCTACATGTCTATGAGAAGATGAAACTTACCTCCTATGATATCCATTGCATCTACTTCACAGTGGAAATGGCACCTGTGGTCCAAATCGAGCCAAATGGTTTCCAGACCCTTCTTTCTCATGATGACGCCATAGATGACCTGAAAGCTCACGGTTGGGATGTCTTCCTCAGGAAATTTGAAGGATACAACCTCTTGGTTGCACAAGCCTTTGCACAGACTTTTGACGGTTTTAGGGCCAAGTTCGAGGATGTGCAGTTGGAAATAACAGAAGATTTCATAAGTCAGGAAAAATAACTCCCATTGAAAGGAGAAAAGTGGTTTAAGAATGCTAAAATGGAGGATGTTCCATGGAGCTTGTTCATGGCTTCCCGCAAATCCACTTGTTGTCCAAAAGGTATTCCCATTGCTTTTCTGAAACCTAGATGGAACAACCTTATTTTAATTTTGAAACAGTTTATCACATGTGAAGGCCGGTATGGGTTGGTTTTTCTATACCACATTCGTTTTCCCATGATATTCACAGGGTTTGATTTGAACATGTCATTCTACCTGTAAATGAGCCTTTATAAAATGTCTAAATGCTATAAGAGATAGAGCATGAACTCTCTGTCGAGTCTTTTTCATCACGGGCTTGTTAAAATCCTGTTGATTTCTCACTTGTCACAAATCAATGAAAACTGGGAGAGTTTTGTGATTCGAAATGGTTTCACCCAGGTTGAAAATACAGTCAACCCACCTTCAATTGTAAACCCCAATATGGACACTCCAGTGATGGAAAGATAGGTTTTCAATTCACCCAAGGGCTCTGAATTTAATGAACTATCATCTATTGTTGTGGAAACCCCTATGGTTAATAAATTACCATGTATGTTTTCTCCCAGGAAATCATTGGAACAAATAGTGGGCGAATTGAAAGGAAAATCTTCCCCTAGACCTACGAATGAACCTAATCTGAACAATAATGATAAGGTTATTGTAAAGAAAATTCATAAGGGTAAGAAACAACAAATCTCATATTTAAATTTTAGAAACAAAAGGTCTAGTCAATTGATTTCTAGGATTTTAAGGAATCGAAAAAGAGATAATTTGAGCTTGATATCTACGATCAAGGTCAATGATCAATGTTTAGATAAAGAGATAAATGATTTCTTGGCTCAGGAAGATCCAAACAACTAATGTCCTGAGAATGAAGATATTACCCAGGTTGAACAGTATGACTTCGTGTCTAAATTACCCCCGTTTCTAAAAGGCAAAGAGGGTTTTGTAGGTATTAGTCACGACTTGAAACAAGCCACAGGGAAGCACTAAATACCCATCGCTGACTATATTCCACATCGGTCTGTCATTGCACCAGTGCATTGTGACAGTTTCTTAGAATGGATAGAGTATTATTATAAAGATATTCTTCTCTTACAGTCTCAAGAAAACATCTAGCTACTCGGAATTATATATTGGAACGAGAGAACCGAGACTTGAAATCATAGACAGAAAGGAAAAATAAAAGATTCAAGAGATCCAATAATATAATCATAAAAAATACAACCAGTTTCAAAGCCATCATAAATTTGGAACTGTCCAATCCTTCTTTTGCTAATTTCTAATGGTAAAAATGATTTTGTTTGATTTTATTTCATTATGTTGTGAAAAATTAAAATAGGGAGATTTAATTTTGATTTCTTTTGTTAATAATAAGACTAGCTACAAAATCTATGATTCTGTAGCCAGTCTATTTTTTAATATTAGTTAGCACTATTTTTCTGAATATCAAATTTGGTTTTGCTATCTACAGGAAATTGATGATTATGATGTTGATTACATGGAGAAAACACCTTAGATCATACACTCTATTATTTAGTAATTTGTGTCTTCTATGTTTATAAAACTTTGGTTTATTTTTGACAAATCAACTCATACATGAGTGTTGTGGGGTATTCTACCCTACGGACTAATAAGCTAGGGCTCTAAACTTATACGCAGATCATGACCCTCAAGACTTAACTTTTAACCTTCTACCCAAATCTGAAACCCCGATTTTCACATGCACACAAAAGAAGAATGAACCAACCTTTTTTCGATGGCTGAAGTAGATCCTCCGTTGATCTTCTTATCCCCTTGCTTCTGCTGCTCCTTCCAAAAGATTTCCTGCAAT
>SNQJ01S0040655.1:27070-78921 GCA_010110895.2 Picea sitchensis | reverse complement strand
ACGTTTCAGCATCTGTGATTCAGTATTTGTGTTTCAGCATCTACGTTTCAACATCTGTGATTCAACATTTGTGTTTCAACATCTATGTTTCAACATCTGTGATTCAGCATTTGTGTTTCAGCATCTACGTTTCAACATCTGAGATTCAACATTTGTGTTTCAGCATCTATGTTTCAACATCTGAGATTCAGCATCTGTGTTCACCATACACAATCGATTTCCATCAATGAAAACCTTGATCATCTGCGTCATCTCTGCTGTAGCCATATTTCCAACAGAAATAAATTATGCACTCTCATGGATGCAGGAAATGATATCATGTATGCAATTGGCCCTAGATTTTCTAATATTTCAAAAGGTCCACAATATATTGGCGCCAACTTTGGGAAACTCCCTAATCTTAGCAAAATTCTCTTTGCTTTCCCTTTTAAAAACACATGTTCTCCTACTTTGAAATATCTAAAAACTTTTTTCTTGTCTACATAACTTTTTTGCCTATCCTGGGAAGCCTTTAAATTATGCTTTATCCTTTCCATTTGCTCTTCCATTTCCTTTAAAAAATCTTGCCCAACAACCGCTCTGTCTGTTGGATTATCCCAACTTACTGGTGTGTTACACTTTCTTCCATACAATGCTTCAAATTGACTCATTTTCAAGGAGGCCCAGTACCCATTATTGTAAGAAAATTTCACTAAGTGAATATAATCATCCCACTTTCATGGTTGATCCATCACATACATTTTAAGCATGCCCTCAATAATTATGTTAGTCATCTTGGTTTTCCCACTGGACTCTAGGTGATATGTGGTACTGAGATTTAGATTTTTCCCAAAGCCCTTGAACAAACCCTTTCAAAAATTTGAAGTAAACTTTGGATCTCTATCTGAAACTATTTCCTTAGTCACCCCATGTAGCCTAGAAATTTATTTCATATATATCTATGCAATATTTATTTCCATGTGTGTTGTCTTCACTAGAATAAAATGTTTTTCCTTAGTAAACTTATCGACCACCACCATGATGGAATCATGTTTCTTCATTGTTCTGGGAAATTAGTGATGAAATCAACTGTAACTACTTCCCACTTCCATTTTGGAATGGGTAAAGGATACAATAACCCTGCTAGATGCCTATGCTTTGTCTTTACCTTCTGGAGCTCTAGACATCTGGCTATGTAATTAGCCACTTCTTTCTTCATTCCTCGCCAAAAGTATTGGCTTCTCACAACTGCAATTGTCTTATGATATCTTGGGTGCCCAACGTATGGCACATTATGCATTTCCTTCAAAATTGTAGTTTTCAACTCTTTGGAATTTGACACATATACTTTCCTTTGTACATGATAATTACACCTTCTTTCAACTCATAACAAATAATTTTTTGTTGAAAATTTCCTTGTTGTAATGTTTCTTTTGGTTTTAGATAGTGTTGATGTAAATTTGCTTCTACAATGATTTTGTCTTTCAAATTTGTCATGTACATGATGATAGATGCAATATTCACTTCATGAGATCTCATTTTGAGTGCATCAGCCACTTGATTTTCCTTTCCCTATATATGCTTAATTTCAAAGTCATATTCACTCAACAATTCCAGCCATCTAGTTTGTCTAGCATTTAAGGTTGGGTATCCAAACAAATGCTTCAGACCATAGTGGTATTTATTTAGCTCAATTTTTCTCCTCATGATGTAATGTCTCCACATTTTTAATTCATGTACAATTTGTGCTCATTATAGATCATGGATAGCATAATTCCTCCCATGTTCTTTTAGTCTATTTGACTCATAACATAACACGTGATCCTTTTCATTGAGGACTCCACCAATCCCTTCCTTGCATGCATCAATGCACACAACAAAATATTCATCTGTATATGAAATCTATAAGATTGGTGAACTTTTCAATATGTATTTCAGCTATTGAAATCTCTCTTCACATTTGGAATTCCATTCAAATTTCACTCCCTTCTTTTGAAAATAAGTGATTGGGATTGCAATCTTCGAAAAACCTTTTATGAATCTTCGATAATAACTGGAAAGACCCATAAATTATATGACCTATTTCACATTCTTTGGCACTGACCATCCTCTAATGGCCTTTGTCTTCTTATGATCAACTTCTATCCCTTCTGCAGAAATTAAATGCCCCAAGTAATGAATCTTCTTTTGATAAAAGATGCTCTTACTTAGCTTAGCATACAATTTATGCTCTCTTAGAAATTGAAACACCATTATCAAATGTTGATGATCTAGATTTTATGAGCAGAAAGAAATGAATACAGATTATTATCAAAAGACGATTAACACAAAATAACAGATATATAGTAAAATTGGTTTCTATTCAATAAGGAAATAAGTTGAAACTGTAAAATGCAACGGAAAACAAGCTTGTTATAATGGTAGCGGCTTATCTCTAAGAAGAGATGTGACAAATGCGCTCATTCACAAGAAGATGATTACAATGAGGCTCTCAAGGAATTTTTACAATAAACAAGAATTTCAAAAACCCTAGACATCCAAAAACCTAACCCTAGTAGATGAAGTGCCAAAAGTCATGTGGGCCCCGTTTGGGTAAGTTAGTACATCAACTTCCCGTGGTCATAACTTTTGCATACGATCTATGTTTTAGGCGTACAATAGCCCATTGGAAAGGTATATCTGAGGAATACACATGTTTCCTATGGATATCCCTACACATTTTGACTATGGTGAGCCCTAAAAGCGATGTTTAGGTCCTCAAAATGGCCCTGGAAGTCAGCGACCCGAAAACTAGGAAAACATTGTTGAACTGGAAAACTACCAAAATGAGCTTGTTGGAATAGGTGGGAGGCCACTGACATCCATCTAGACCAATCCTCCCCCCTTAGGAATAAATTTTCTCCATTGCGTTGAGTTCCCCCATTAGATGAGGAAATTTCTACTGAATTTGGTCCCCGGTAAGCCACTTACCGTGGTGTAGGCGTTGCTCTCCTTTGACAACTCGATAAAGATGGATCCTTTGCTGGTGAGTGCCCTTGACTTGTTTTTCCACAATATGATCACTGATGCCTGTTGTATACAGTAGAGGTTGAAATTTGTTGGTGTCAGTTGTTCTTCTATCTCTGAGGTGTCCAATAATGGTGGGAAATAAGGTCGAAGGAGATCCACGTTGAACACTGGGTGCAGGCCAAGGACATGAGGAATGTTGAGCTCAAAATCATTACCACCCATGGCCTTGGTGATGGTGTATGGACCATAAAAGAGTGGGTGAATCTTTAGATGGGGTCTGGTAAGGCGTTCTTTCTGCAAATGCATACAAACTTTGTCCCCCATCTGAAACTTATGTGGCACTCGGTGTTGATCATGGAATTGCTTGTACTTGTCATTGGACTTCTGTAGGATATCCTGAACCTATTGACGGATGTGATGGATCCACTCAATGAACTGGGTGGCTTTGTCAGATTTAGTTGGAGAAGGAGATGAGTCAGTCAAGGTGATCGCAAGGGGTAGTGCAACATCTATGGGACCCAATCGTTGGAATCCCAACCCCACCTGAAAGGGGTTGTGGTTGGTTGAACTATGCAAGGCTCAGTTGTAGCTATGTTGTACATAATGAAGACTCTTATCACATGTGAAAGGATGATTGTAATTATACATGTGCAGGATATGCACGATCATTCAATTTAGGACCTCGTTTTGGCCATCTATCTGGGGGTGGAAGGTCGTGGATTTGTTGAGCTTGGTGTCCAGCAGTGACCAGAGGCTTGACCAGAATGTGATGAGAAATCAACTGTCCCAATTTGAGACAATGGTTTTTGGGATTCCAAAATGTACCATATGGATGTCGGTGGCCTCCCACTTATTCCAACTGGTTCATTTTGGCATTTTTCCAGTTCGACGATTTTTTCCTAGTTTTTGGGTCCTTGACTTCCAGGATTATTTTGAGTCCCTAAATTGCTCCACAAGGGTCACATCCCTCCCATATCATCACCTTGCAGGAGCCCAATTGTGCTAGTACAAAAGAAAGATGGAACCTGGTGACTTTGCATTGATTATCAGGACCTGAATAAAATCACAGTAAAAAACAGGTACATGATTCCCTGAATCAATGACCTCCTTTATCAGCTCATGGGGGCCAAATACTTCAGTAAGATTGATCTAAAGTCTAGCTACCACCAGGTCCCGATAGAAAAGACTGATCCAGATTTTATGAGTAGAACAAAATAAACACAGATTATTATCAAAAGATGCTTAACACAAAATAACAGATACACAGTAAAATTGGTTTCTATTCAATAAGAAAATAAGTTGAAACTATAAAATGCAACGGAAAACAAGCTTGCTAGAATGGTGGCAACTTATCTCTGAGAAGATATGTGAGAGTTGCGCTCATTTGCAAGAATATGATTACAATGAGGCTCTCAAGGAATTTTTACAGTAAACAGGAATGTCAAGAACCCTAGACATCCAAAAACCTAACCCTAGGAGATGAAGCGCCAAAAGTCAGGTGGGCCTCGTTTGGGTAAGTTAGTACATCAACTTCCCGGTGTCGTAACTTTTTCATACGATCTCTGTTTTAGGTGCACGATAGCCCATTGGAAAGGTGTATTCAAGTACTACCCATGTTACCTATGGCGATCCCTACACATTTTGACTGTGGTGATCCATAAAAACGATGTTTAGGGCCTCAAAACGGCCCCAGAAGTTAGGGACCCAAAAACTAAGAAAAAATTGTTGAACTGAAAAACTACCAAAATGAGCTAGTTGGAATAGGTGGGAGGCAACCAACATACATCTAGATTAGTTTCTCATGTTCCTATTCTAACTTATAGTAGATGATCATATCATCTATGAACATAATTACAAACTTGTCTAGGTACCTCTTGAACACTCCATTCATCAGACACATAAAAATGGTTGGGGCATTTGATAGTCCAAATGGCACTAAAGTGAATTCATAATGCATGTATATTTTCCTAAATTTTGTCTTATTTATTTCTTGTTCCTTTATCCTCACTTGATGATATCCTTATCTCAAGTCAATCTTCGAAGAGATTCTTGCACCTTTCAGTTGATCAAATAAGTCATCAATTATTGACAAAGGATACTTTTTATTTATGGTGACCTTCTTCACCTACCTAAAATCAATATGTGGCCTTAAGGTTCCATCTTTCTTCTTCACAAAAAGAACTGGGGCTCCCTAAGGTGAAACACTTGGGCGTATATACCCCTTCTTTAAAAATTCTTCAAGTTGCATATGCAACTCTTTCAATTCTGGCATGCTCATTATGTAAGGTGTTTTGGACACTAGGGCAGGTCCTGGCACCAATTCAATAGACAAATAAATGTCTCCCTTTGGTGGAAATCCTAGTATTTCCCTAAAATCATCTTCAAAATTCCTCAATACCATATGGTCTTCAATGCTTGCCACTTTATCTCTCACTGCCTCTTCCATATGGGCTACAAAAATATGACATACCTTCTTGAAACCCTTTTTTAACTGCATAGCTAAAATCTCTCTAACATCTATAGCTCTTGAAATGCCTTGAATATTTCCTTGTTTCCAATATTCATGAAGACATGTGATTGTCTTGTTGTAATAGTCTAGGACAACATGGTGTTTTTCCAACCAATCCATCCCAATTAGACAATCATATGAACCCAATGGTATGATGTTTACATCTACCTTCATAGTGAGTCCATTCATGTCTATTGGGCAATCTTTAACAAGTGCATTGATCTTTCTCTTAGCTCATGTGGCTAACTAAACTAACCAATATTTCTTATGCTTACTCCTTTGCAAGATAAATATTTCAACAATTTTAGAGTTTATGTAACTATGTCTAGCTCCAGAATCAATTTTAATTGGTATAGGATAATTATTGATCTTACCTTCCACTTCAATCATGGGGGATTGATATTAAACTTTCTTGTTTTCCAAGGCTGCATAAATCCTTGGCATGTTTCTTCCCATGTCTTCCACCCTTTCATCCTCCTAAATGTTGTGGACACTCCTCGTTATTTATTCTTTGTGAAGTCAGTCCCTATATAAGTTATTTCCCTCATATACCCAACATTGTATAGGTTGTTGCCTTGGCCTTTTCCCAAATGAATCTCTAGTCTTGCGCTCATTTTGGTCTTATTGACCTTGTTTATTTGCTTGGGTGTTGTTCTTGAAAAAGGGTGGCTTAAAACCTTTTTCCTTTGATCCTTTTTACCCTTCATCTTGTCATTCCAAGATTTTTGGAAAAATGGCCTTCTTATGCTCTGCTCATAAAGATGCCTTCCTATCAGGGATGATTTTAGGGACTAAATTTTGCTCATGGGCTAATTTTCCATGGTTTTTCCAAAAACAAGATTCGCTATTTTAAAAATGATTCGCCCAAATTCTATAGGATAAAATTATCTTACCTTAAAAATCGCCAAACTTTTATAAAAACTATATAAAATACTTAGAAATTTGAATATTTAAAAAAAAATATTGTCAAACATTTACAGTTAACATATGAAGGATTAGTAATATTCGCCAAGGTTTCTACATTTTAAAATAAATTTTCATCCTTAAAATCATCAATGCTTCCTATCCTTATGGTTTCCTCCAAATTTTTGGGGTTATCATTTTGAACCTTGTCAATGTAGAATGAGGGTAACACACTTACAAACCTTTGAATTTTTACCTTCTCATCCTTGATAATTTTGGAATACTTCAACAATTCAAAGAACCTCTTTTTTATTGTCCATTTTCATGCTTCCCAACTTGAGTTCAAAGAACTATTTCATCTTCCTTTCACAATAATATTCTAATAAATATTTCTTTTCAAAATATCCTTTGACATTCCTCCATGAGATCCACTTCTCATTAAGGTTCTTGGCTTTCTTAAGTTGATCCCACCACATGGCCGCATTTCTTTGCAAGTGGTATGTTGCAATTATAGCTTCTACCCTTGAGGGGTAATCATGCAACTGGAAATATTTTTTCATTTCCAACAGCCGAGCCTTGACCTCGTTTCCTTTCCCGCTCTCACCATTGAAATTTGGTGGCTTGATTTTCTTAAGTTCACCTTGCAATATGTTTTCCGCGGGCCTTATTCTTTGACTCTTAATAGGAGACACACTTGGGATACTCCCTGGCCATGAACTTGCATGAAATATTCTAGCAGATTTCTATGGCAAATGATGGTGCCTGCACATGATTCTTGATTGACTATCATTTCCATGATCATCCCTTTTTCTTTGGGATCTAGATGCTGACACTTTTCTAGCACTAGCTACTTTATTTGTTCTAGAGTCTTTGTTGAATTTCGTATGCAACATAGTTAAGCTCTGAAGTATCTCTTCTTGAGCCTTGATAATCCTTTCATTATCATCTCTATAGATTTGCACTTCCCTATGCAAGCTTCTCATAGTTATCGGATCTTTCCTACCTCTTCTACCATTTCACTATGTCTCAGCATTTCCCATGTTAACATGCAAACCTCTAATCTCTTCCTCATGGATGTAAGATCCCAAGCATCATCCATAACTCCAGTCCTCATATAACAACCAAAGATTATTTCATGTACCTATAATTATGCAAGAAAATGTGGATGTAATAATTATTGTTAGAACATGCATAACATAAAGCATTTCATCAATTAGAATACAGGTTACTCTTTAACCAAATTATGAAGGAAACAATGCATCGAATTAAAATAGGATTCCTTATATGCATTCCTCTCTGAAACAACTTTATAGTTTTGCTCATGCCTCAATCTGAGTTTTGAGTGAAAAGTTACAACATTTATAAGTTGCAATTTCCACTCTTTTACTGCTACAGAAATATCTTTATTGATTTATGGAAACTTTTAATGCCAAATTGAAAATTACGGGTTGAAAAATATCTTATAATCCTAAATACCTTTCCAGTGACTATTTTTTTTCTCAAATTTGAGCTCCAAGCTGAAAGTTATGGTCCAGAGACGTTCAGGTTGGTTTACCCAATTTATCCTTGTATGCTACAGGGGTCTTATTTCTCTCCCAGTACATTTCATATACTTAGATCCTAAATATGAATCTATTGGTGTATTTTATGATTCGCAATATTTCCATAGACCGCTCATAATCCCCAAACAGAATTCTGAGCATGGATTTATGCCCTTTGGAAGTAAACCGGTTCTAAAATTTTACCCTTACTATTTTGGTTGTAACTTTCTCATACGATCTCTATTTTGCAAAAGGTTTAGCTCAATGGAAAGCTCTCCTCGAGATATTTTATTTGATCTGTAGAAACATAGTGTACCTTTCTACATAATGATATCTTGGGTTTTGGTTGGCTAAAAACGTCATTTAGGGTCTCAAAATCACCTCACAAGTTATTGACCTTAAGAAATGTGGAAAAAAAATGGAAATTTCATATAAAATTGATTGTTTTACTACTGTAACAACATTTTAAATATGATTCATTGATATGACTCTATCAACCATCAAAATTATCCTTTGGGAATGCACAACACTTTTCCCAACCTACTGACTTGACCGTCGACCATTGGCTCAATCCCTTAACAATTGATTCACAACACAATGCTAAATCGGCTAACTCAACCATCGATCGTCGGTGATTTTCATTGGTAAATGAACTTCTCATCAATTCAAATGATGCTCGGTCATTGTCCCATCGGTCTTTGGTCATCCCCACTAATTGACGAAACACTTCTCTAGTTCGACCAACCCGACCATCGATCGTCCACCACCTATGGGATGACATGGGAATTGTTGATGTGGCATGACATGTGGATGTTGGCATGGAATTATACATCATCCTGAGGTGTCAAATTGGTTGGTGTGGCATGACATGTGGATGATGACGTGAAATGAAATGTCATCACCATATTTCCTTCATCGACCATCGACTATTTCTCTTCGATGGCCTGAACATCTCATCGAATTGGCTGACGCTCGACCATCATCCCATCATCCCATCGACAAAAAAAGACACCTTGCTAATTCGGGTGATGCCTGACCATCAGTGATCCAGATTATTTTTGGCACAAAATGAGAGCGGACATATAATAAAGAAATGTAGAGAGATATATCATATATCCAATAATATAATAGAGATATAACCATAAACAAAGAGATATAGTAATACACAATTTCTATTAATGAGTGAAATGTACAAAACTGTAGAAATACAGAGTGAAAGACTCGCTAGAATGGTGGAAGCTTATCTCTAATAAGAGATGTGACGGATATGCTCATTAGCAAGAAAATGATTGTTACAATGAGGCTCCAAAGGCATTTTTAACATAAAGAAAATCCAAAACCCTAACCTTGGAAGATGAAAATCCAACAGTTTTGTGGACCCTGTTTTGGGTAGTTTGGTGTATCAACTTCCTAGGGGCGTAACTTTGGCATACAAAATTTGTTTTGGGAGAACGATAGCTCTTTGGAAAGGTATCGATGAAGAGATTCATTTTGGGGGCCCAATAAAATCCATTGGGAATCATTGAGGTGCCCTACTATGAAAAAATGTCATTTAGGACCTCAAAATGGCCCCAGAAGTTTAGGACCCGAAAAACTACTAAAAATAGTAAATCGCCAACAAATTGTTTTGCGCCAGTTGGAATAGGTGGGTGGCCACCGATATCAACCCAGATCAATCAACTCATCAGCCATCATTTATTTCCATTGGCAACTGAAAACACTTCGTCAAATCTGACCAACACCCAACCATGACCATCAACGATTGGGAATAATGTAACTTCCCCCATCCCAACCGAGGGACATTACGGTGTTGAATACTCATAAAAAATGAAATTTTAACAGCTAATTCAATTTCTTGTAGCTTATAACTATGATTTACATACATATTTAACTATTGAATGTTATTGTTATTTAGATGCATCTACAACATTCTTAAACAACATGAAATGCAACTATTAAGCTCAATTTCAAGAGCATATAAATCAATTTGATACATATAATCAACGCACAACAATTAAACTCATAAAATAACACAACAACAAGATAAAACACATATCTTTCATAAGTAGTTGAGCAACCAACTGCTTGGGAAGAACATTCCACCCAACCATATACTGCCTGATTGTTTCAAATATCAACAATCATTCACCCCCGAGCTGAGGCTAGTAATCCACAAAAGAGGGTGGTCTCTCACAGTCCACTTACAACTCATAAAACTCACAACCCGTCGGTATTCTCCTACAACTATCACAATTTTCCATCGGTTCTCTTCCTCTTGACCTTCCTGTTGGAGTTACTTCACACACACCTAGCATTTATTTTTCCTAAGGTTTTTCCTTTTTTATTATTCATTATTAGTCATTATCCAATCTCGTATATTTTAGGAAGAATATTCCTCTAGGGAGAATATTCTCTTCAGTTTTTACTTCAGTTTGACTAGTTGAGTGGAGTCTAGATGTTGCATTGGTTTTACCACCATGCAACATTGGGATCATCACCAGCTAATGCACATTAGCCTTGGTATCATCACCATACTGGCATATTACCCATGATTCCCTGATCTCCTCCTCACTTCACTATGTTTCAGTCATTCAACTGAAGACTGGTAGACTAGTTAACTTAGTTAGGTGGTAGTTCACTCCCGTAACTACCTGAGAGACTAGACTAGGTGGAAGTTTACTCCTTTCGAAAGAATAAAATCAAGTATCAATTTTTGTAAAATTGTTGTAGCTACCCATACAAATTTTCTCTCCTTTTGTTTGCTTGTTTAACTCACACACTTCCCCAAGCTAATTGTACCCATCCCCTATGCTCCCAATAACTATGGGATGCGACTTTTCACACCCACCCTCTTACATGCATTCAATGATTGGCTTTGGGAACACTCAATCAGAAACTAGATTTTAATACATAGTCATAATAAAATGCAGGAATGTGGGTGAATAATTAGACATGGGTAATTTCCCCCTTGGACCCCTCATGACCATTCTCTTAGACCCTCCCCTCTTTTGTGGATCAATTCGGCCCCCATCTCTGTCGATGTCCCCTTAGCAGTTGGCATCACATTTTATTATTAAAACATAGAAATACAATTCGCATATTCATCGCTTGGTTCTAGCCATGTATTATATCTACATTAAGCATTAATTAAACTGGGGATGTTACACTATTAATTGTAATTATGTAGATAGATTTGGAGGTTGGAAATTCTAGAGACTAGTTAAGTACACTATTGTATAAGCCATTATTTTTTAATTTGAAGACCTGCAGTGGCAGTATATTTATGGTATTTCAATTGTTTGGTACTACTATTCAAGCAACTAAAATTTAAATATTTTTTTCCATTTTATCTTTCTTTCATATTTATCTATGGAATGAATGTTTATTATCTCTATTTCTACACTATTGTTAGAATATTTCATAAATTGATATATTTATTCCATTCTTGATTGGATTTAACAATATTGGTAATTAATTAAATAGGAGCATAAAGAAATCAAATATTCAAATAACTATTTATTTGAATAATCTAATTTCTAATGATTGTTTTAATCACTGGTTTCTTTTAGAACTAATCCTGAATTTTAAACAATTCATTATTCCTCTAATATTTAATCATGATTTTATGCTCCGGAGATAGTTTATATTTAGTTAGAAACATAGTTAGATTGCATTTAAAGTTAGTTTCATTTTATCATTTCTTAGAAACAGATACTTGATCACAATTGGATCAACCTTTTGGTTGATTTCAAAATCTCCTTTAGTGGCAACTAGGGCCACATTCCAGTGAGGATTTCCATCCCAAACAAGTATAGGCTTAATTGGGGCCTTGATCGAGAAATTTCTCCACATTGGCTACCAATAATTTTTTCAGGCATCAACACCTTCCTTGAATTTGAAGGAATGACAGATAAAATATCTCTACCACTACTAGAAAAAACAAATAGTTTCAATGTCAACCTCTATCATCCTTGTCATAGTCATATCCATTATTCCATTGTTCTAGAATGCACATTCTTATCCTCAAGAAAATGCCTCACGGTTGTGAAACAATGAATAAACTATAACATTTTTTTATTCATAGACAAAGGAAAACACATGCTTAGGAACACACACAGATTATTAATACATGCATATTCATAGAATATGTATGTGTTCCTTTAAATCCTACCAAATAGAGTACTTGGTGGATCTACATGGTAGTTCGAAGGGCCTGAGGCTTGCACTTTTAAGAAAACATGCATGTTCTTTTGTGAGCGCATTCCAACCACCCTACCCCCATTTTCACTTTTTTGTCCATCGACTTTGTCTGAGAGCCCTTAACAAAAATTGATACTTGATTTTATTCTTTCAAAAGGAGATCAATTACATCGTTCTATGATTTTGGAAAAAATTCTCCAATCATGGATGAACCAATATAAGGTCATGTGAAAGGATAAATTCATCCAAATATAAGGTCACAATGTTTCATCCTTTGGGGTGTCGTGCCGCTTCATGGACCGGTGCACCCAAACGAATCGACGTTCCCATGAACCCATGCACTCATTGAACCTTTGTGTCCTTTCAGACTAGCATGCCCCAAAATTGAGTGCGCTCCTCATGTCAATGCACCCCAACCTCATTGGTGTGCCTTTACCGTGTTTGTTTCCTCGAGCTGATAAAAAATACTCTTCATGGGTGTGCCAAAGGGATCATCCAACCTCTCCAATGTTCCCATACTACTAAGGGAAAGCAGGTCCACTCCTTGGGTGTGCGCCCAAGTCACCCTGTCCTTTCCCAAACACAGCCCAAGTCTCCATCATCCATCACAAGGAAAGTGAGGTGCGTTCACCCTTTGTGCCACACATTACCATCGTCTTCCCAAGGTGCTCCTACCCATGTCTATATGACTTCATTCACCCAATCGATCGCATGCCTCTTGTGTTCCCTTGCCTAACACATCCCCAAGTCTTCCTAAGGAGTGTGTGCGCTCAATGGGTGTTGTGGAGGGATTTACATCCTCCCCCACTCTAATTTATTTCTATCTTCAACAACATTCATCGATATCCATGGAACCTCTACCCCATCTCTGGATCTCATCACTGCTAAACAATTGTTATCTCCCATGTTTGTCAACAAGGAAGACTCCCCTTAGGAATTTTCAAGATTATGTGAAGTGTCATGTATCACTCACTTATTACTACATCCATGCCTCGGCCTATATTCTCATGATTATGTGTATTGGATCCCCTTGTAACTTCATATGATTAGGTAGCTAGTCCAATTGTCATGCTTTCACCTCAAGAACTCACATCTTCACATTCAAACACCCTTTTCCCTTCACAATCTTTCCACATGCACAACTCTTTTTCTTATCCAATATGACAATTCACCCATCATGCATTCCCAATAGACCTCACCAAGGAACCTCCTCAAGGCACCCCAAAGGCCTCATTATCCCCCATCGAGGCAGTGAACCAATGTATTGTTGTCTAGTTTGAAGATGAATGAGGATAGTTGGTTGGGCCATCTCCCTCATATCCAATCTATCTCAATGAAATCAACAAAGATTCATCGTACTTATTCATTATATACATAAGTAGTGATACACTTGAATCGACTCTACCTTTGCACTCCTTAACAAGTCGTTCTAGCTTAGGGTCATATGACCATTCACTATGTTTGAGTTCACTAGAGGAGGAATCAACCTCTTCCTTGGTTCTCCTCCACCAAGGTTGTTGTGTCTCCCTCACATCCTCTTGGTCCATAGATGGTCTCTTATCATGTTCAATGAAATTCTCCTATGTCCTCAACTCTGTGACTTCCTCCCATATTTTTTGCGATCCTTCATACTTCAAACAAAAATCTTCCAAGCCATCCACTTCCCTATCCATATTTCCAACTATGTCTTAAACATTGGAAAGCCTCTTCTCCATTGACACAAGTCTCCTTTTGTTTCTTGTATTGGGTTGTCCAACCATCATCCCACATCATCCAAGTTTTCCCCCACAAGGATGTCCACAAAACAAAATCACAAGGATGAAATCCACATACCCCCTTCCTTCCTCCTCATGCTAGGAATCAAACATGGAGTCTATCCTGAGAAAATGGCCAAATTGTCCATGTGAGAAATAGGTGTTTTCTTTTTCTTCCTCATGAACTCATGTCCCAACACAACTTTGTGGTCTCCTAGAACTCCTACAAAACTTCATTAAACCAATGCCTCATATTTTCGATCTCAGACTCCATCTTTTCAACCATCCCACCATGTTGATACATTGCATCCATCATATGCTAAACAATCCCCTCCAAGATAACAAGTTGATCCTTCATTCTACCTGTCTTGGGATCCTTCTCGATGTCACTGCTAGTTTCATGTGACCCAGCCATGGATGGCCCTCCAAATATATTCACTCTACTTACAAGAGATTCATCCAAGGCACCCAATAATTCACTTCAATGCTTCTCCAAAACTCTGCAATCAACTTTGTAATGAACTTTGCGATCAATCATGCGATCTGATTTGTGATGTCTTACAATCATTTGCCTTTCCCAAGTTCTTAGTTCACTCCACGAACTCTGCACTTGGTCTTCTCAAGGTGTGTGCATAGGTGTTAGGGATCTAACCTCCCTAACCCCTCACATAGATAGAAGAATGTATTTTCCATGTAATAAAGGCTGACATTAGTTAATAAATCCAATTTAATAAATATGAACAAGTCAATGTAAGAAGACCCTATATAAGATTTCGCTTTTAGAAAGATCTTCCTCTAGAATGTTCTTTAGAAGATATAAGTAGTATAAATAAGATTAGGAGGCATGAGAAAGATTTTTCTTGAGAATTATTGTAATAGATCTTTGTTCTACTAGAGGTTTCCCCCTCGAAGAGGTAAGTGAACATTGCTTTCTTTGAATAAAGGTATTATTCCTGGTATTTCTCTTCTCAATATTTTGTTGTTCCATTGATATATATTGAATATTCATGTTTCTACATATTATATTACATCTGGTACCTTACAAGTGGTAACAGAGCACTTTCCATAGTAGGAATTTTGGGTAAACGTTTTTCCAAGGTAGAGACATGTACTTTAGACATATTTAAAGTATAAAGATATGTTGTTTAGTGGGTAAAATTGTTGTGGGAGAGACTACATGCAGGAAATACAGACGGTTTCACGGGGTTTCCTAGAAATCAATGTTTCTCCCTTGTTGGAAACCTCAGTAACCCTTGTTGGTACCCATCGAGTAGTACCACATTAGATAAAATATGTACATGACCATCACTCCCACGTACTGGAAGGTATATCGGGAGTCCCCTAGATCTTCTGAAACCAGCCCTAGATCTATCGATTGGCTGCCTGACATCTATAGTTCCACCGGGAACTCTTAGCACATATTCTTGCAGGGGATTGTTTTCCCTTCAATTTCATCCCTTGGATGACCAAATGCGAAGAAAAGGGGCTAACAAACCCCACAAATGTGTTTCCACCAAGGTTGGAGTGCATTATGCTAAGGCGCACACATATCGGGACCATGGAGAGTGCAAATTCAGGAATTTTTAATTGAGAAAGGTGCGAAGGAGATCTGGGTCGTCCAACCAAATGGACATGTGGCACACGACTAGAAATTTTGTGATTTCGCAAGGTGGAATGATCGAGGAACAGAATTTTCTAAATCTCACGAAATGCAAAATCGTGAAATGATATGAGCCGTCATTCTGAGCAGGATGCATGACACACGATTAAGCATTTTGTGATTTCACGAATTGGAGCAGTCAAGGAGAAAATCATCAAATCTCGCGAAATACGAAATAACGAAAAGATCGCAGTCGTTGATCACAGGAGAGATCTGGATTGTTGGGTCAGAATTTCAGGATTTCGTGAGTCGGGAAATGAGAAAGCAGAGTCATCAAAACTTGCAAAACGCGAAATCCCGAAATCACCTCAGTCGTCCATTCCAAGAGGATACGTGGCACCAGATCATGGAAGTCACAATTTTGTGAATCGAGGGTTTCAACATGGAGAAAGACGTGAAACCTCGAGAGCCAAAATGTCGAAGTGTCGAAGTGTCGCAAGACGTGAAACCCCGAGTTCCGAAATGTCGATATCCATCTGGATCGTCCAATCAAATTGGACGCGTGGCACCTAATCGAAGAGATTGCAATTTAGCAACTCAGAGGTTTTAGAATGGAGCACAACAATAACTCACGAGATTGGAAATCGCAACACACTTGAGAGTTAGGCCTGGGGTCGGAGATGTCACGATTTCGTGGATCGAGGATCCGAAGGTGAGCCATATGAAAACCCCCAAAACAAGAAATGTCGAAATTCCTTTGAAGATAGGCGCAGGGTCATGGCCCTGGGTTACATTAAGGGTGGACCCAGAAGAAAGGGAAGCTAGCCTCCGATCCTTGGAGAGCAGGAACATGGTCTTCCCCTAAAAATTTTGTCTCATCCACTCTTCGGGGAAAGGTAGTTAATGGAAATCGAGTTGGTGGTTGAAATATCAGCTCAATCCATAAATGGAAGGCATGGAGGGTCTGGAGTAGTTAGCTCATGGTACCCCTACAGACAGGTTTCCCTGCAAGAGCCATGCCAACCTGAGCCAACGTCTGACAAAACACTGCATGCATAGTCTAAAAAGAGATCATGCACACATAAAGCTTTGAATGTAATGACTCAGCCACTCCTCTGTTGTTAGTGGCAAGTGGCTATGAGTATATAGGTGTCATTTTGATACTTTATGGTGGTTGATGGTAGAGCTACCCTCCCACTTGTAAAGTTTTAATGAGGCCTCTGGTTCTCAGGTTATGCTATGTATTTGAGATTTCTTATTTAATGAAAGTCAACCTCTTTTCATCTCTTTGTAAAAGTTGTGTTAAGACACTCAGAATTGGAAGATCCAGTCGAGGGTGGTGGTGTTGCTATGATGCAGGTTTGATCACTACAATATCTTCACCTATTTTAATCAGTTTCCTGTGTTATATTTTCCCTCTTACACTAAGTAGCTCGGAATTGGAGGATCCAGTCCAATTGTTATAGTAGCATTGTGATGTAGGTTTGATCATCATGTTGTTATAACTGTGTCGTTTAGGAATATCTTAGTTCTGAAACTTCGAGTCTAAGAGGATCTTGTTCTTGAATCTTTTCTTCCTTAGGTTGTTGGAAGACCAGATGTCCATAGCAGACTCTTACATTTTCTCACCAAGTCTTCCCTCTCCTCATTTTAAACTCAAATTCTTGATTGGAGTTAGACCAAGACCTCACTTGCCTACGCGTGCCAACCCAATTTTATAAGTTAGAACGATATAATCCTAAGATAGTGTCCATTAGATCACCCTTAATTTTATTCATTATGACATACAAACTGATGGGTACTAGGCTTATCTCTACTGCAATCCAAAGGTGACTTCTGGTGCCAACATTTCTGGCACCATTGTTGGGGACGAAATTGAATATTTTCCCTGGGATTGAATGACAAAGCTTACTGATTTTGAAGGTGCATCAGAACTCATTACATCGAAGATTTCAACTGTGCACCTAGAAACTCCACTGAGGTGAATCCACTGTCTTGGCTCTGCTGTTTCAGTGTGACTACTTATGGCTACACCTAGTATCCCCCTGGGAGAACACAATGATTAGATCTGGTCTTTGATGGTGAGAAAATACAAGACACACTCATTCTTCATATCATTCACCTAGTGACTCCATGGTTGAAGGATCGATTGGCGACTCCACTGGTTCGAAATGGAAAGAATCCTGGCTCGAAGGTTTTCTCCCTTTAATTTCTTTGTTGTTCCTGGTTTTCCCAATGTTGTTCCTGCTCCAAATGAATGGGGTGATTATTTTCCCATATTCAGAGAGCATAAATAGGACAACCTTGCTTAGCATCGCAGTGAGTTTCATGAACTCATGCATTAGTGGGAGATACATCATGAGGATGTATTAATGAATATGTTCATGTTCTCATTAGCAGGGGATTCCCGTGAGTGGTATCATTCTTTACCCCCTGCTAGTATCTCTTCCCTGGAACAGTTTCATGCAGCTTTCAACGCTCATTGCCAAAATTTGTATCCCTCTGAGTTGATTTGTCATGGATGTTATGAGGGATACGATGTCCATGATCAAGATATGGATGCATATAATGAAGGCTATGAGGATGAGGACCATGAGGAGGAAGAATATGCTCTGGATAAGCTGGCGAAGATGGAAAAATCACTCGTTCCCGACATAGAAAGGTTGGAGTATGAAGAAAGCGTTGAGGATTTTCCAGTCCTTGAGGCGGATGTTATTGACAACCCTATTGATGATGATAGTGTTGAAGATTTCATGATTGTAGAGGCCTTGCATTATGCTCCTGACATGCCTATTGTACCAAGCTTTGATGATTATTCTGATGAGGAGCAGCAGAGCCCCACCTCGCAGTTTTCCCACCTGAGGAGAAACCATCCTGTATATGACAGTTTCGAATTAGATTCCAAGTTGGATATGAAGGATTTCCAAGAAAAAATTACAGATCCCTATCCTCTATTTGTTAAAGAAAGTCATCAGGGGAAAGTAAGCCATCCAGGGCCTGTAGAAGACCCTGAGCAGCATGATGAAGAGAAAATCTTTCTCGCGGGTCTGGTTTATGACGATTATGAATCTGACCCTTGGGAGAGCCAAGGAGATGAACCATAGGAGAATCAGGAGGTGTTATTTGTCTCATGTTCAGATCCAATTAGCGAGAAGTGGTTTCCTGAGATCAGTCAGCCAGTATCGACTATTCACCCACCTGTGCCTACTAGAGACATTCAACCATATGTGAGCAATGGTCAAGTAGAGGAGGCTTCCTGTTAGCAATTGTTTAGGACCTGCCACTCATTCTATGAGCCTGTCAGCGAGTACATGGAGTGGCATTTCCTTCATGTCTTGGAGCCACCCTTTTTCATCTCATCTTCAGCCTTTGAAGAGGAGTCGAAGGGTGTAACTATTCTTCTGTCACAGTTACATCATCTTCTACTGATCGCCGATAGAGTAAAGGAACTTCCAGTTAGGAAGTTACTTGAATGGCTATTGTGGAAGTTTTCTTTCACTTAGCACCATGTAAAAATCAATTAGTTTAGGACTGTACATAAATAAGCTCCGTAGAGAAAGTGCGTTTATTTTTGTTTTTACATATCGACTTTATTTCCTCAGCAGGATGTTTTGAGCTCGACTCCATAGCCCAACATAAGGAAACTGGAACTGGAAAAGGAGATCTTAGAGCCTTGCAGGGAGGACTCTATCCCCCAAGGAGCCTAATGTTAGCACATATTCTTGCAGGGGAGTGTTTTCCCTTCAGTTTCATCCCTTGGATGACCAAATGCAAAGAAAAGGGGCTTAACAAACCCCACAAATGTGTTTCAACCAAGGTTAGGGCGCGTTCTGCTAAGGCGCGCACATATCGGGACCATGGAGAGTGCAACTTCAGGAACTTTTAATTGAGAAAGGCGTGAAGGAGATTTGGGTCATCCAACCAAATGGACACGTGGCGCGCGACTAGAAATTTCATGATTTCGTGAGGTGGAATGATCAAGGAACAGAGTTTTCTAAATCTCACGAAATGAAAAATCATGAAATGATCTGAGTTGTCCTTCTCAGCAGGACGCGCGACACATGATTAAGCATTTCGTGATTTCACGAATTGGAGTGATCAAGGAGAAAATCAAGGAGAAAAGGATAAAATCATCAGATCTCGCGAAATGTGAAATCGTGAAAAGATCACAACCATTGATCACAGGAGAGATCTAGACCGTTGGGTCATACTTTCATGATTTCGTGATTCGTGAAATGAGAAAGCAGAGTCATCAAAACTCGTGAAACACGAAATCCTGAAATGACCTCGGTCGTCCATTTCAAGAGGACACGTGGTGCCAGATCAGGGAAGTCGTGATTTCATGAATCGGGGGTTTCATCATGGAGCAAGATGTGAAACCCCGAGTGCTGAAATGTTGAAGTGCCGAAGTGTTGCAAGACGTGAAACCCCAAGTGCCTAAATGTTAAAGTCTCAAATTGTCGATATCCATCTGGACCATCCGATCAAAGTGGACGCATGGCACCTGATCCAAGAGATCACGATTTCACGACTTAGAGGTTTGAGCATGGAGCACAACAAGAACTCACGACATGCGAAATATTGATGTGCCTAAGAGTTGGGCCCGCAGTCATATATGTCGTGGTTTCGTGTATCTAGGGTCCGAAGGTGAGCCATATAAAAACCCCCGAAATGCAAAATGTCGAAATTCCTTTGAAGATAGGCACAGGGTCATGGCCCTGGGTTACATTAAGGGTGGAGCCAGAAGAAAGGGAAGCTATCCTCCGAGACTTGGAGAGTAGGCACATGGTTGTCCCCTAGACATTTCATCTCGGCCACTCTCTGAGGAAAGGCAGTTAATGTAAATCGAGCATGTGGTTGAAATCTCGTCTCAATCCATAAATGGAAGACATGGAGGATCTAGAGAAGTCAGCTCATGGTACCCATGCAAACAGGTTTCCCTGCAAGAGCCATGCCAACACGAGCCAGCGTCTGACAAAAGACTGCGTGCACAGTCTACAAAGATATCTTGCACACGTAAATATTTGAATGTAATGACTCAACCACTCCTTTGTTGTCAGTGGCGAGTGGCTCTGAGTATATAGGAGTCATTTTGATACTTTGTGGTAGTCGATGGTAGAGCTACGCTCCCACTTGTAAATTTTTAATGAGGCCTCTGGTTCTTTAGTTATGCTATGTATTTGAGATTTCTTGTTTAATGAAATTCATCCTCTTTTCATCTCTTTGTAAACTATGTGTTAATACACTCGGAATTGGAAGATCCAATTGAGGGTGGTGGTGTTGCTAAGATGCAGATTTGATCACTACAATATCTTCACCTGTTTTAATCAGTTTCCTGTGTTATCTTTTTTGTCTTACACTAAGTAGCTCAGAATTGGAGGATCCAGTCGAGTTGTTACAGTAGCATTGTGATTGTAGGTTTGATCATCGTGTTGTTATAACTGTGTCGTTTAGGCATATCTTAGTGTCTGAAACTTCGGGTCCAAGAGGATCTTGTTCTTGAAGATTTTCTTCCTTAGGCTGCTAGAAGACCGGATGTCCATAACAGACTCTTACATTTTCTCACCAAGTCTTCCCTCTGCTCATTTTAAACTCAACTTCCTGACTGGAGTTAGATCAAGACCTCACTTGCCTATGCGTGCCAACCCAGTTTTCTGAGTTAGAACGATATAATCCTGAGACAGTGACCATTAGACCACCCTTAATTTTATTCATTGTGACATACAAACTGATGGGTACTAGGCTTACCTATGCCACAAACCAGAGGTGACTTTTGATGCTAACAGAAACAACACTCAAGAATATACTCTCTAGAACTTTCGTAATCGGGTAGTAAGGCTAAGGGTATGGTTGATCCTCCTTAGTTGGTGCCCTGAGCTATTGGGTCCAGTATTATTGTTTGACCCCGCCCGAATATTAGAGATCTAGTATAGGGAAAACCATTTTCCATAAGCACCCTACAAACCCTAATATGGGAGAAACATACCAGATAAGGAACAAAAATAAAAATAAAAATCCGCGCAACCTTGCCTTTTTCATTTTTGTTGAAAAATTCCTACACCTTTTTTCTGTTAAGAATTTGGGCATTTCGATAATGCAGTATTCTTCAGGTCGGCGTATAACTCTGCAGAAGTTTAAAAAAAATTGGGTAATGCCCACACACTTATTTGATACCTATCCCATTGGATTCCCCTTTTCATCCTGATCATTGTGATACCTATCATTTTAATCCTTTTTCCCGTGGACCCATACCCTTCCTGACACCCTTAATTCCCACTTATCACATTAGTTTCCTCTCGTTTCCCTAGTCATAGTGATATATATCACTTGTATGCCTTTTTTTCTGCGGACCCACCCCTCATATCCTAATGACCCCCACTCTCCAAGATGAAACCAATCAGAAACTGAATAATGACATTATTGTTACTCATGCCAAAATGGACCACATGAAAGACTAGCTCTCTAACCAAATAACAGAACTCAAATATTCTTTCCAACAATTCATGTTCTAGGGGCCTTCCTACTCTAGCTCAAACCCCTAAGTAAAAGCTGTTGACTCTTCCAATCCTCTCCACTTTCATTCCATCATGACCCTCATTTTCCTAGGGTTGAGGTGAACAAACTTGATGCCCTGGATCCAACCGCTTGGGTCACTCAGTTGGAACACTATTTTACCCTACAAGGAATTACTGATGAATTGACCAAGATTCATTACTTTGTTCTCGAATTAGATATGGAATGATGGAAATGGTGGCGATGGTGTAGAAATGCACGCCAAGGTTATGTTTCTTAGACATAGTTTTTTATTGAGCTATATGAATGCTTTGACATAGACACCTGCCATTTTGGTCGTTTGACCAAGTTGAAAAAGTTAGGAACAATGGAAGATTTCATCGCTGCCTTTGAGCACTTGGATTTCTAAAAAGAGGGTATGATTGATGCCTTCTTCCGAAAAGGATTTATCAATGGCCTCAAGGATGAAATCCGAGACTAGGTCCTCGTGGCTCGACCCCAGACTTGGTTGGAAGAAACTAAATGCATCAAGGAGGCACAATAGGTCATTTTTTCCCATAACAAAAAACTAGCTTTTATTCCCCACCCTCACCCTCCCAATATTTCCCCTCTGGCCACTCCTCTCAAGGTCCAAAAATTAACATGGGCGGAAATGGATGAATGCCAACTAAAGGATCTTTTCTATAATCGTGATGAGAAATAATTTCTAGGGCACAAGTGTAAAGAACAAAAAACATTTATGGCCATTTCGGAGGATGTTTCTAATGAAGATTTTGAGGTTTCACATGAGGTAGTGCTACCCCCAACAAATGATCTTATACTTCCTTTAATCCTCCCAAAGTTGACCCATTTCTCTCACTTCATGATCTCACTAAATTTTTTTCTCCCCAAACCCTCAAATTGATTGGTTACATTAAGTGTAGGAAATTCATCATCTTAGTTGACAGTGGAAACACTCATAATTTCATTCATCATCGCATTACCCAAGAAATAACTTTCTATATCTGTGTTGTCAACAATTTTCAAATCATGATTTACAATGGCGGTTCCATGAAATGTGGGGGGTGTTGTGAAAATGTGCACCTACAAATTGGTCAGTATAACTTGAAATCTCACATGTTTTCTATTGACATGGGTGGTTGTGACATTGTGCTTGGTGCTGAATGGATATGCACTCTCGACCCATCACCATGGATTTTGAGGAATTAACCATGTAATTCCAATAGGAAGGCCAATAGTATAAATTCCAAGCCATTACAATAGGCTCTTTAGAGATCATCAGTTCCCACCGGATGGAAAAGTTACTCAAAAAAGGTCATTCTGGAATCATTTCCCAACTTCATTCCATTCAAGCAATTGAGACTCCCTCGGTGCACCCCAACCTTCAATCTATCATTTCCTGACATCACATTATTTTCCAAACTCTCCAAGGCCTTCGCCCATGCCATGGTGACCATGATCATTCCATTCCTTTAATATTGGGAAATCTTCCTCCAAATGTGTTCCCTTATCGTCATCCCTTTGCTCAAAAAAATGAAATTGAGAAAATTGTCCAAGAATTGTTAGAAGCGAGTGTTATCCATCCTAGTACCATCCTCTATTATTCCCTTGTCGTCATGATCCTCAAGAAGGAAGGAACTTGGAACATGTGTCCTAATTTTTGTTCCCTCAACAAACTAACCATCAAGAAAAAATTCAGCATTCCTGTCATAAATGACCTTCTGGATGAACTCGGTGGGGCTCAATACTTTACAAAACTTGACCTTTGCTCTTGCTACCACCAAATATGTATGAAAGAGGACGTCATTTCCAAGACTGCATTCCACACTCATGAGGGCCACTATGAGTTATTGGTCATGCCCTTTGGTCTCTATAATTCCCCCTCCACTTTTCAAAGTCTCATGAATCATGTTTTTCATCCTTTCCTCCGTCATTTTGTGTAATTATTATTTGATGGTATTCTCATCTATAGTAAAACGTGGCAAGCCCATCTCACCCATGTGGATCAAGTTCTCCATCTCCTCTCCAAGCACAAACCTTTCCTAAAGCAGTCTAAATGTGATTTTGGTGTCTCTAAAGTTGAGTATCTAGGTCATATTGTTAGCAAGGACAGTGTAAGGGTGGATCCTTAGACAATTGAAGCTATGCAGAATTGGCCTTGCCCTAAAACTCTTAAAATTGTGCGTGGTTTCCTGGGTTTAACAGGCTATTACTGCAACTTTGTTCAGAATTATGGAAAAATCGTGGTTCCTTTAATAGCTCTCCTTAAAACAAATTCTTTCAATTAGACTTCAACCGCTGACTAATCCTTCCAAGCGTTACAAGAAGCTATGTGCACTATTCTCGTATTGTTCGTACATGACTTCACCAAGACCTTTGTTATGGAATGTGATGCATCAGGGAGAGGAATTGGGGTAGTCCTTATTTAAGATGGATGACCTTTGGATTTCACCAGCAAATAGTTCTCAAAGAAAGCTTTGGGCCAATCGATCTATGAAAAGGAAATGTTGGTTATTTTGCATGCAGTGGATCTTTGGCACCCTTATCTATTAGGTTGACACTTCCAAATTAAAACGGATCATCGAAGCCTCAAGTACTTCCTGGAAAAAAGACTTTCCTCCCCGGAGAAATAAATATGGGTGACCAAGTTGTTTGAATATGATTATGAAATCATTTACAAGAAGGGTAAAGAAAATGTTGTGGTTGATTCTCTTTCTAGAAAATATGAAGAAGGAGGGTCCCTCTTTTCCCTCTCATTCATTGTTGTTGATTGGCTTCAAGATATCCACCAGGAATGGTTGCAAGACCCCAAAATTTCTAGCTTAATCCAAAAACTACAACAGGATCCCCAAGTTGCCCCAGGGTACTCTTGGTACAATGAATAGTTTCGCTATAACGGTCGCTTATATTTAAGAAAATAGTCAGCCCTTAAATCCATGGTGATTTTTGAGTTTCATGCTTCACCTACCGCTGACCCTTTAGGTATTACAAAACTTATGAATGGGTCAAACGTTCTTTCTTATATGACAATATGAAACAGGACATCGACACCTTTGTGGCCGAATGTGATACCTGTCAGCGCAATAAGGGTGAGACTGTCAAACCTACTGGAACACTCCAACCGCTTCCACTTCCACCTACTATTTGGACGAATATTTCAATGGATTTCAATGTTGTCTTACCCAAATCAGAAAATAAGTCTATCATCATGGTGGTAGTCGATCGTCTTTCCCAATATGCTCATTTATGTGCTCTTCAACACCCATTCACAACATCCATAACAGTTCAATTTTTTATGGATAATATATTACATCTGGTACCTTACAACAAGTCTAGCACTTCTGTCGCAAATCAACCAAGTCTACCATCAAACTGTCTCTACAATGGGTCATTCCACCTCACTAAACCATTCACTAATTTTGTGCCCAAATTGTCTCTTCATTCCACCTCACCACCACTATTCCAACTGTAGTAGTAGTGAAGAGATAAATCTTCTCTTATACCACCTGTCACAACCCCACATGATTCTTGTTTGGATTTTGTGATCATACACCTCTTGAGGGCATGCGACATCATGACGGTTCTCACTTGGCTACTTGGAAACACCAATGATACTTCACCCAGACTACACCTCTTCACCTAGAGCATACCCATACTCTACTCTAGCCTATAGGCAAGTCACACTCCTACTCTGAGCAACTCGCTTATATACTTAGACAAATTGTAACCAACTTAACACCTAGTCATTTAAGCATACATTCATGAACATGTGAAACAAAGAGAACACTTGAGAAACAAACGAGAGACACACAAATATAGTGCAGGCGACACAAGATGTGCCTAACACCTGGCTAAGACTTATTATTACGAAACAATTACAATATGAGCACTACTCACTCATTTTACAACTTGGGCAGAGTCACACAACTCAACACACCTCACCAAGACACTCATACACAAATTCACCCCACCAAGATGCGTTTATCACAATAACTTTCACAACCTTTGTGGTGCGCCCCAGACGTGCACCCACCACAAACTCAACGTCCCTTCTCTATCACATGAATTCACCAAGCTAACATAGACTTTGGTTCTTCCTCATAGCATTCCTCACCTAGACCTATGACAAGACTTCCCCAAACTCGCCTTGTGTGTCCCACTCTTAGATACTTATCCTCCATGTCTTCGCTTCTACCTTGTCTAAGAACTATGCCTTGGTTGCTTGAATCTTTGCCTCTATGCCTTTTTATTCATGCCTTCCTTTCTTGTGTGCAATTGTCTCCTTATATGGACTCCATTTGTAGACCGATGTATCCTTTGGGATGTTGCACCCATTTGCAGACCGATGCGTCCAAACAAGCCGATGCGCCCTTTCGTAGACCATCGTGCCCAAACAAACTAATGCACCCCTTTGCAATTGGTGTTCTCATGAGCCCATGCATTAATTAAACCTTCACATCCTTTTGAATCGACGCACCCTAACCTTGGGCACAGTCCTCATGACGACCCACCCTAACCTCTTTGGTGCGCCCTTCCCTTGTGCATTTCCTCGAACCGACCGACGAGATTCTTTGTGGGTGTGTTGATGGAGTCATCCAACCTCTCCAATGCACCCATGCTGCCAAGGGCAGGTAGGTCCACTCCTTGGGCTTGTGCTGAAGTCGCCCCATCCTTACCCAAACACAACCCAAGTCTCTATAATCCATCGCAAGGAAAGTCAGTTGCATGCCTCCTTAGTGTCGCACGTCACGATCATGCGCCCAAGGTGCTCTTCCCGTGCCTATATTACTTTGTTTTCCCAACCGATCACATACCCGTTGTGTTCCCTTGCCCGACTCGTCTTGAAGTTTGTCGTGCACTCTTGGTGGGTGTTGCAAAGGGATTTACAATTACCATTTTGGGTTATTACTTTAATATTAATCACTCTCTTGATCATATTATTTTATTACTAATCGTTTTTTGGATATGTAAACATTTTGTCATTTGATTTTAATTGCACTATATTTACATTAACATTAACTATAATGTAAATATTGGAAGGATATGATTTAATATGATATATTTTATCCCTCTGGATTTAAACATGTAATCTTCAAAAACAGAGCACTTGTTCTTAACCATTAAACTTAAATCTTTCATTTTTTCACATTTCAAAAAAATAATTGTCTTTTCAAAAAATTGTTTAATTCTAATCCTTATAAATCTAAAATTACAATGAATATAAATTAATTTATACCCACTGTAAAAACAAAATAAAAAATAAGCCAATTTCAAAATCGCTAAATTATTAATTAATTTGATTAAACATGTGTCGCGAATATATGTTTTTTTGGGAGGTTTTTGAATTCGTTCTGTTTGCTTTCTTTACACAATATTTTTACATTGACGTATGCTCTATAATTGAAATTGAAAGAACCGAAAAATTATAAGTAATGATATTCCATCTTATTCTACTTTCACGTATTCTCTTTCGATCGACTGATTTTTTTAATAGATAATGATATTTGAAATGGAAGGCCAAGAATGTCGGCAGAACCTTACATAGAAGTGGTAGTTCTCGATTGGATTGCAGTTTTCAACATTAACTTATTTGAATATTAATTAAGAAATATTTTAAAACATAATATATATTATTTGATTGAAAATATTTTAATTGAAATATATATTTTTATTTCTATAAAATTTATTAAAATAAGGTGTTGATGATGATGATGATGATTAACGTCTACTAAGATATAATTGGTTTAATCTTAAGAGGGTAAGTGATTACTTGTGATTATTTAGAATTTTGTTTCTGTGCTCGAAAAACATTAAGAGAAGCTTTTCAAGATTACCATACTTTTGTTGAGTTAAGAGGTTAGAAAGGTTGGTAGTGTGATCAATATTTTAAAAATGAGATCTAATATGGGTATAGGCTGGACAATCTAAGAGAAAATGTTTTTCATCTTCAACCTTCTTAATGTCACAAAAGTAACACATGGAATTATAATTAATTAAATATATAAAATTGGTTTTTTAAAATTATTTTTTGTTTTTGAAAATTATCAATTTTCCACCATAAAATTACCAAATTCCATTTATTAATGGTTAAGAACATCTATTTTCTTTTAAGAGGTCACAAGTTCAAATCTATAGAAGGTAGGATATGTATACCTTCCTAGACTTTACTAGTCAAATCAGAAAATCCCTTATCCCACAAACAAGGAAGTCTCAGACCAATTTAATATGACTTGACCATAATCTTAAAAATAAATTATTATAATATCCCTGCTCAATTATCATTTAATTTAATTTTAACGCATAAAATCAATTTCCAACCGTTATATTTTGATTAACCGAGATATTAAATTGTATATCTTTAAAATGAAATGTATTGATTAATGTAAAGGTGATTTAAGAGTTTATATCATCTTCAAGCGAACACTGCTACAAAGATTTTAAAACTAACCTGCAGTGGTATGATAAAAATTTTGCAATCAATCTAACCGTCTACATTTAAATCTAATTGTTTATATTCGAGTTTCCCATATCTAAAAAGTCAAAACATCTAACTACTGGAGAGTGTAAATTTTTACAGTTAATTTAGTGGCACATTAAAATTATTACAGTCAGTCAATCCAACAGTTTGTATTTAAAATGGATGGTTAAATTTGATAGATATTTATCCAATTTTTTTTTAACAGTTAGTCAATTTAAAAATTACAAGTAATCATTGATTTCCATTTAATTTCTTAAACATTGATTTCCACTTAATTTTTTAAAGAGATCAAAATGATGAGAAAATTGAAAATTTATTGGTAACCATATATGTATGAGAGAGACATTTACCCATGACCATGTTTACAAATATATGTGAGTATCGATCTGTGCAGCTGTGAAAAATATTCCATAAATTTCAACTGCAAGTTGTGTCAAAGCAAAGCACGTGTGTGAGAGGTGTATCTGGAGTTACATTAAAAAATTTCAGTGTGTTCAAATTAAATTGTCTCATTTTCAATAAAACCATTTTTTTAAAAAGTAAGTCTAAAATTGTTTGAGAACAATTTTTAATAATAATTAAAATAGGATAAGTTTTATATTCATTTGTTCTCATGGGCTGCCACTTTCTGTCACTTTACATCTCTTAAGTACACACAATATCTAAATGCCTATCATTGAGAGGAAGAAAATATCATGGATTCTACCCAGTTCCTGTATTCAATTTCTTAATAATTTTATGTTGTAAATGAGATATTTTTACATCGAAAGGTATACACCTATTGATAATGGGCACAATTAATCACCTTTTAATCTAAAATTCTAATCTTATGGTTAACAATTGAAGATGCTGGCATATTCTTAGTCATACTCTCTAATCAATGGATGAAATTTAATGCTTATAACTTCCTTGCATTTTTGAATACTTCCGTTACCTTGTTTACTTTTTCACATTTACTTAATATGATTAAAAAATTACTTCTCTAACCATTGATTGACAGGTTAACTGATTAAAAAAAATTAATATGTATAAAACTTTGCATTGCCACTTTCCTTGAGATTAAGAGTTTGTAGGAGTGGTAGCTATGGCAGTGGTAGCTGGATGCAGTGGAAGCCGAACGTCGTTCGGCGGAGTTTCCGTGGCCGACGTCCAGTCGAGAATCGGTTGTGTTAATTATACTTATAATAAAAATGAACAAAAACACATATGAAACATAATATTTAAATAACCTGCAAAAATAAAAATAAAAACTACATGTTAAAAGTAGTTTTAAGAAAAAACTAATTTATAAAAAAAAACTGTTTGAAAAAATAATTTCAAAAATAATTTGGCTAGGTACTGTGGAGCTAGCGAAATTTCTGCAATACTCTTTCACATGGTAGCCGTAGACTATTTTTAATTATGTATGCATTAATAAGTAGTTCAGAGTTTGGACTTTTCTTAGTTTGAGGGGAGATGAGTATAAATTTGATGGCGTTAATCTTTGATCAAGTTTTAAAGAAACCTTGATCAGGGTTGGACCACTTTTGAACCTCGACCAAGTTTTAAAGAAACCTTGGTCAGGGTTGGACCACTTTTGAACTTTGATAAGTTGATTGAAGATGGAACACCCAAGCGAAACTGAGATGGCAGATTTCACTTATTTTAAGAGATAACTCACAAAATAAGTGAAATCCACGATCTCAACTCAACCTAAGCGCTCCATCTTAGACCAATCTGTAAAGGTCCAAAAGTGATCCAAACCTAACTAAGATTTCTTCAAAACTTAGTGAAAGGCCAACACCATCAAATTTATACTCATCTCCCCTCGGAAAGTCCAAACTCTGAACTACCTATTAATGCATAGATAATTAAAAATAGTCTATGACTACCATGTGAAAAAGTATTGCAGAAATTTCGCTAGCTACACAGTACCCTCATCTTCATTCCTTCATACGTTTACAAGTATCACATGGACTAAATATGTGAACATTTTGTACAATTGAAATCTGGTGTATCCTCAACCAACTGCCAAAAACGTAACCATCTATTTTCCAGTAGCATGTTAATTTGTAAGATGACTGACTATTGCAGGCTGTAGTTCACTGAGAAACACTTTTATCATACGCTCCACTTCAGGCTGACTACTGCAGGCTGTAGTTGCCTGCGAAACACTTTTATCATACGCCCGTGGGATCCAGGCTGTATTTTCTTTGTCTGGTACGATTTGTAGGTTGTAGTTGCCTCAGAAACACTTTTATCATACGCCCGTGGGATCGAGGCTGTAATTTCTTTGTCTGGTAAGGAAGCCTAAAACATGTGAGGAAATTCCCTAAGTCACGCTTGACTCCTGTGGTTACTATACAGTTGACGAAACCGGGGTGGCCGGACCACCTATAGACTAATCTTATTTAGCGTATTGATATTTGAATCCTTAACTTTGTTAAATTTTAGTTAAACTTTGTCTCCATTATTATATAATTGGTTCTATATTTTGATATTTTATAGGTGGAAAAATGGGAGGTATTAGTTTGAAGGATCCATTTAAAAGGTTAATTCATTTTTAATGATTTGAGATAATTTTCAAAATGGTTTTAAAATTTTGCAAATAAAGTTTTTAGCCTTTTGGTGTGAAAATCACATCAATAATAGTGTTGTCTTGTTTTTGATTGCTTGTTATGATATTAAGTGGATGGAATGTCAATCCACATTACTCACACATGTGAAGGTAATCACATGTGGACTTTATAGTGGGTTTTCCATTTATTAAATTTTTCCAAGTTGGTTATAATTGTAGTAGATATTTTTGGAACTAAACTATATAGAAAGTTTTGAAACTTGCAACTTTTCTAGTGAATACTCCACCTATCATCAAGAACAAGAAAAAAACTAACTAACTTCAAAATAGTTGGCTTAAAATAAAATAAAATATTTAAAATGAAATAACTAAGAGAACCAATGATTAATGATTAAAAGGGGGAGAGAACAAGAAACAAGAAGTCCATACCTATTAAAGAAGAAAGAATAGATGTGGCAAGAGAATTTAAAAGAGATTAAAACGGTGAAGAAACTTAGAAAAGACAAAGTCAAAGATAAAATAAAATCAAACTCACAGGATTGACCCTTGAGGGATGAAGAAATTGGGACAATAAAACAAATAATTAAAATAATAATTAAATTAAGCAAAGGATAAGAAAATGGATCAATGATCGAGATAATGTATGAGGGGTTTCCAATACTAGTTGAGTTTGTAGTCGTCTTCACGATTGAAGTTATTGGGGTGTTTTCGATTTCCAAAGCTTCTCGAATGATGCGAGAGGAGTAATGGGGCATTGTGGCTAGAGTTTTGGTTTGGTCAAAGAAAATTAGGTGCTTATATTTGAACGAGTGTTCAACAATACATGACTTGGCGATTCGGTTGTGATTTGTGTCAGCTATGTGTTCTTTGAGTCGTGCTTTAAATAATCTGTCGATTTGGCCTATATATGATTTTCCACAGGAGCAAGGGATTTGGTAGACTCTTGGGCCAAGTATAGAGTCAGATGTGTCCTTAGCAGTTTTGAATAGTTTTAAGGGTTTTATAAGGTTTGAAGAAGTTTTTAATATTCTTGTTTTCCATGATTCCTGGAATATGATTGGTGGTACCCTTGTTGTAGGGTAGATAAAGGTGAGCAAGGGGAGGGGAAGAGGAAGGTGGATTAGTGGATTTTGCATTGTGAGTTGAGCAGAAGGCTTTGTTGGTTTGGAGGATAGAGTGACCATTGGCTACAAGGGCCTTAGTCAAGTGGGTTTTCTCTTTCTCAAGGAATTGAGGAGCTGAACTACAGATGGCTTGAGTGACTAAAGTTAAAAAAAAAAAAAAAACTATTTTTGGGCTCGATGATGGTGAGAGTGGGCATGCAGGTATCGATCAGTATGTGTCTTTTTCCTGTAAACTTGGTGGGTGAGGGACGCATCCTAAAGTCGGGAGATGAGAACATCCAAGAATGGGAGGGAATTATCCTTTTGTATTTCCATAGTGAATTGAATATGGGGGAAAATGTTATTAAGATGGTTAAAGAAACATATTAAAGTGGGATGTCCATGAGGCCAGATGAAGAAGGTGTCATCAACATATCAAAACCAACATTTGGGTTTAAGATGAAAGTTATTTAAGGCTAAGGTCTCAAAATGTTCCATAAAAATATTAATGACCACAAGGGATAAGGATGAGCCCATGGTTGTTCCTTTAGTTTGCTCATAACAAGTGCCTTTAAAAGTGAAAAAGTGGAGGTGAGACAAATTTTAATTAGGTTTCAAGAATCTCAAGATCAAACATCTTGGAGATAAGGTCAAGGGATTTTGGAACAAGAATCTTGGTGAATAAATATCCCACATCAAACCTTTGTAAAACCTTGTAAAACCCTTAAGCAACTATTCAAAACCACTAAGGACAAATTTGACTCTATGTTTGGCCTAAGAGTCTACCAAATCCTTTGCTCTTGTGGAAAATCATACATTGGACAAACTAGCAGATCATTTAAAGCTTGACTCAAATAACAAATAGGTGACACAAATCACAACTGAATAGCCAAGTCAATTATTGCTTAACACTCCTTCAAATCTAAGTACCTAATTTTCTTTGACCAAACCAAAATTCAGGTCACATAACTCCATTAGTCCTGAAGCATCATTTGAGAAGCTATAGAAATTAAAAAACACTCCAATAACTTCAATCATGAAGACTACTACAAAGTGTGCTTATTTTTATTATTCTTTGCTTAATTTAATTATTTGTTTTATTATCTCAAATTATTCATCCCTTTTATTATTTGACTATTTTTTCTTGGTTTCTTCTTTAATAAGTATTAAATTCTTCTTTCTTATTATCTCCCCCTTTAATCATTTTCGTTAAAATTGTTTAACTCCTTTTTCCATTTATAATAGTCAAATAATGACAATTTTTAAATTCTGAGGGTTATTAATGACTTTAACTTAATTTGTGAAATTGTATATATATATATATATATATATAAATTATAATATATAATATAAAATAATAACAATTTCTTAAATTGGGATCCTTTTTTGGAATTAGAGTAGCTCCATGGCACAAAGTTCCTATGTTAAGTTGGATCTAGAGTGATATTGATATTGCTCTGTCTAGGCTGAAACTTGGGAGCATGAGGATTATAAGGTCCTAACATGGAAGGATTTGTCTTGTGGTCAGGCATGGAACAAAAAATCCCCACCCGTGGGGATAGGAGGCATAGCTTGTTATATTAGAAAAACATTTCTCCTCACATTCAACTTCATAAGATTGACCCTCTTAATCAATACATTTGGATAGAAATTTTGAACACCAATGCTAAGAAGATGTATATAGCGATTTGTTATTTTTCACCTAGCAATTCTACTTTTATAAGAAAAATAATCTAGATAAAATTGTCCTTATAATAATTTAGAAAAAGATATCTATAATTTGAAAATGAAATTAATATCCTCCTTCTAGGAGACTTTTATGTTAGGTGCAACTAAAACAAGCTACTCTTTTAATTGATGACTCAAACCATAATCCTTTATGAAGCTAGATATGAGGACCTTGTTTTTTCTAATAGCTACAAAGAAGCTCTCAAGACCTAATTGAGAATTTGTTTTGGTACTGAGTTGGTCAAGCTCTGTATCTCAAGACTTAATAATTTGCAATGGGTAATGAAGTGGCCAAACTCAACCAATTGCTTTGTATTCATGGGCTAGGTAGTAGTGTTGTAGATTATGTGATATCATATATCACATTTTTAACCAAATATGACACGACCTTTTAAATGACCATGAGCGACTCGATCGCCATGCTAACCCTAACTCTAAAATTTTCCATGCATGGGGTACCATTGAAGAAATTATGATAATCAAAGGAAATTTTGCTTTGACAAAGGTAAATTCGACATTTTCTTAAAGGATTTAAATAGTAGAATTAAAACTCCTAACTTATAGGGACAACTTGTTGAAAGAACTCTATTATAATTTTACAACTACTCTTTCTACTTATATTAACAAGTTCTCTTCGAGGTGTCCCATAAAAAGAATAATAGAACAACCAACCCTTGGTATGATAAAAAGAATGTAAAATTGCTAGGAAGCCATTAGGGATACTTCTAATGAGCCCTTAAAACTCGATAAGATCCAATATGTACAAAGCCCTAATTAAAGAAAAAAAAGATACTATATGTAATCAATAAAGGCAAGAGCAACTTTCACAACTATACAAGTTGGATCCTAAGGATTACGGAATATACAAAAGCATATTACTAAAGAGAGAATAATGGAGTTCCCTTAGCGATTTTGGATTCCCTACCTTAAAAGTCTTTACACAAGTTCCCCTAATGCCATAGACACCATTCTCATTGTCCCTACAAAGGAAGGCGTTTTTCTTTTAGATGACATAGAGTTCGGGGTTAGCGACTGCATAAATGGGAAAACTAAGGACATTGGCTTCTGGTGAAATTTTTAAAATCAGGAGGCCAATCCTTATCCCTCACATTACGAAGCTCTTCAATTTAGCGGTCAAACAGGGCTTCCCTAAACCCTAGACATAAAGCCTCATTGTTCCTATTTTTTAAAATGGGGATAAAACATTCCCTCTAATTATGGGACCATTATGATTAGCTCGATTTTAGCGAGGCTTTATGGAATCATTTTGGAAAGAAGATTGGCATTTGGCTAGAAATTCACGGAAAAAGAGCTAAAAGGCCAGACCCGGGTTTGGAGGTTTCAATTCAATGTGGACCATCTTGTTACCTTTAGGATCATTGGGGAGGAGTTCATGATACTAAAACCAATCTTTTTGTTGTTTGTTGACTTTAGGAAAGCTTTTGACATGGTTCCTAGGGAAAAGGAAAAACCTTTGGAATAGGTTGGAAGAGATAAAAGATGCCTCTCGAGTTAGGGCTCTTGCAATAAGGATGTATGAGAACATTATTTCTAGTTTTAAAAACACTGAGTAATGGTCAAAAGAGATTGTTGCAATGCTCGAAGTCAAGCAAGGTTTTCCCTTATCCCCTACCCTTTTTTTGCATATGCATTGACAAATTAGAAGAATGTTTGGAAAAAGCGGGTTGTGTTGGCCCTACCTCCAACTGGTATAGTCATCAATCTTCTTCTTTATATTGATGATATCGTTCTTATGGCAAGAGTCCCCATGATGTTACTTGAAAACCAACAAAAAAGAATCCCTCAAGTTTTGCTCCAATATGGAGTATATTTATTATCACCTGATAAGACTAAGGTCATGATTATTAAATCCAGTAAGATCACTTATGATACCTTTGTATATGACAACAACAACTTAACTTTGGAGGAAGTGAATTCATACAAATATCTTGGAATTGATATTCACCACAAGCTTAATTGGAATTATAGCATTGAAAAGGATTATTGGGGGATGGAAAGCTTATTATGGGCTTGAAAACAATTGTAAATGTCAATTTGAACTTTGGAGTTGGGATAGAAAGAAACTCCTCTTTGAGACTCTTGTTACACACATTATTCTTTATGGATGTGAAGTATGGTGTAGTATCTCTAGTGAATCCTAAAGAAAGATAGAGCAAAATCTGAAATAATTTTGTAACATATAATCTCAAAATTAAAGAAATAATCCCTATCCCATCCTCCACTCGTGAAACTAGCCTCTCCCATTGAGCATGGCTATGACTAGATACCCTAATGTATAAGAACAAGTTAAACAACATGGAGAGACAAGAGGCTACCTAAAAATTGCTTCAAAATCAAGTCATAACCATCGACTCAAGCGGATGGCATAAAGACACCCAATCTTGGCTAAACTATTGAGGGAATAATGGAGAAACCATTTCTGAGAATAAAGATACTATTAAAAAACATCAAATCAAATTTTTAAGGAAAAATGTGGTGTGATAAAGGTTAGAGGAAAAAGAAAATTAAAGGTATTATAAAGATGTAATCAACTGTTATCTAGAAGATCAAAATTATCCTCTGTTTTTGCCATGTGTAAAAGAAAGAATATAAGCATTGCTAAGATAGAACAAATTCTCACGGGCTCCATGGTGGCCCAGGCGTTGGTCAATTCCTAAGCATACATGGGATGAAAAGAGTGTGTCACCTTTGTGACACTAAGAAGGGATTGAAAGATGAAAACACTTTCTCTTAGATTGTCCGACCCTATACCCATATTAGATCTCATTTTTCAAAGTATTCCAGTCACACTACCAACCTTCTTAGCCTCTTAACTCAACAAAGAAGTATGGGTGATCTTGGAAAGCTTCTCTTAATGAAAGTATGGTGATCTTGGAAAGCTTCTCTTAATGCTTTTCGAGCACAGAAACAAAATTCTAAAGAATCACAAGTAATCACTTACCCTCTTAAGGTCCGATAGACCAATTAGGTCTTAGTGGACGTTAATTATCATCATCATCATAATATAAGTTGTAAATTCTAGCAAGTTGCATGCATAGCACATTGCATAAGTTACAATATTATAGCACAGGCTCACAACTTACAAGTCATGGGGATTCTTTGGAAATTAGATCGTATCACATCATGCAGAACTATCCATACTAGATATTATTTTATATATTGTACACAGAGTGTAAGTTTGAGGTGCACTTCTACCAATCAAGTAAAATTTTTATGACCGGTTATTACATAATTTTTTTATAATTTTATGTTATGTACAAGTTGTTCTTGTGTTCACAACAAAGTTGCTCTTATATTCATTATATTCATGACAAAAGTTTAAAGAACACATATAATACATATTATTTAAATGACACCCAAAAATAAATATAAAGTCTCACACAAAGGAAAATTTTAAAAACAAAACCATTATAAAAAATGTACTTGATAAATAGAAATACATTTAATTTTAAATATTTTATTTTATTTTATACAAACTGCTATTTCATAATCTTAACCCTTAAATATTTCATAATCTTAACCCTTAAATATTTTTGAACATGACTATTTTCAAATCAGTTAGCTTTTCTTTTTATCCAGTCAAAACTTCATACATAGTTTTTTCCAAACAAAAATACATAAATGTGTTATTTGCTTAACTTCTTTCCTAAAATCTAAAATAAATAATAAAATAATATTAAAACTCAAATAAAATAATAAATAATAAAAAAATTAAAATATTATAAATTTATAATTTAAAATAAATAATATAAAATAGTAAATAATAAAAAATCAAAAAATATTATAAAATTTATTGTAACACATTATTTTATTTATGACAATTTTCAAATTAATAAAATTATGTCTTCATCTCAATGTATAGTGTGAGTGGGCCTAATGGTTAAGAACATGTGTTTCTTCTTAAGAGATCACAGGTTCAAATCTAAAGGGGGTTAGGGTATGTATACCTTCATAGACTTTACTAGTGAAATCGCTGAACGGAGGAGATCTCATACATCAATTTGATGTGCTAGTTTGACCATAACCTTAAAAATAAATTATTATTATTATTAATTAGGAAACAATATTTAAAAAAAAAAAAACAATATAAAACCAACCGGGCCAAATTTGTGCATCCTTAAAAGGCGAAATAAAAAGGTTTAGTACTTTGAAATTCAGGTCCAGCTTCCATCAGCTCGGCATTTTTTGAAAGTCATATCCTTTCTTAAAAAGTTTAATTGCACAGACCTCAACATCTCGTACACATACGGTACTTCACTTTATGATGTCTCTAACTAATCTTCATTCAAAATCGTTTTTACATGTCAATATTTTGTTCTTCACTAACCCAACCATATCTATCTTCAGCTCAAGATCAACATAGCCATTTTGTTTTTCTTCCCATAGTTTACATGGCAGAGTCACTTAAGTATATAGCCATTTTGAATTTTTTTTTTTTTTCAAGGGATTTTTAGAATTGTTTTCTTTCAGCTTAAAGCCATTTTGATTTTCTTCTCATAGTTTACATGGGTTACTTAACTATTTTTATTTTATTTTGAAGTTCTTTGAGTTTTTAGAATTATTTTCTTTTATCAAATGGAAAGCCTAACATACCAAGAAATCATTTATTTTGAAGGTGTTTGAATTTTAAAAAATTGTTTTTTTTATTAAAGAAAATCTTAACATATCGATAAATCAAATTAATTAATTTATGTGAAGTTTTATAATATATTTTTATAATTTATTTTATTTCTAAATCTTGAATTAGTAAAAATTAAAAAATTATTTTATTATCATGACATACTCATATTAAAGTGTCATTAAATATTAACACAAAGTTCACTCTCATCTTGGAGACTTATATAAGGTCAAAGTTTAAATGTTTTAGAAATGGTTAATTTTCTAACTACTTAAAATAATTGGCATTTTTGTCATAAAATCTTGCAAGTATCATTTTGAATGGAAGGAATTGTGAATATTATATATTAACATTCAATTGATTAAGAAACTAATGTATAATTTTTAGCATAAGAACACTAACCTTTCTTCCAACATGTACTAAAACTAAAAGGGTCTACAGAAAATGAACTTAACATTAAACACTTTCTTGACATGATATATATAGAACTACTAAATGTTCAAGAATGAGCATAATACATGAAACTTGGGCCAAAGACTTTTCAAGAAATGTAAGTCTTGGTATGTTAGAATAAACACAATATTTAACACGTTCTTATAGATACCACATAGAATTCAATTATTATTATGCCACACACACACACACATATTATGGTTGCACACAAACCTTTAGCCGATATCATCTAGAGACTTTATTCATAACATCATGTGTACAAGTCTAGAGAGACAAACATATTATCACAAAATTTTCTTAGTTAGGACATGCCCTAGGTGCGGTGGAATGTCATTATTGAGCAAGTGCATGCTTGTGAGCAAAGTGTATGAATTTGCGAGGAAGGTGGTTAACATATAAAGCTTCAAATATGTCACATATGACTTAGATATTAGGAAAGAAGGCAAAAAAAATACAATTGGTGTGTCCCAATTCAATAATGTGTCCTTAAAAAAAATCTTTTTCAAATTGCACTTTGAAATGGCATGGGGGATTTGATGTCAAACTTAACTTATCAAGTATGTGTTTGTGACCTCATCAATAAATTCTTTTATAAGACTCAACAATATATTCAACATTTTCATGTCGTTTGATGAAAGAATAAGCATTTTGGAATATGTACAGATACCTTTACCATTGGTACTATATTATCAGTGGTGGATTTGGTTGAAAACTCTAGGGAACTTGCATAAAGTTCACGGTCAAAAAAGTGGCAATGGGGTGCTAAGGAACATGCTCATGCAAGAATGTGTTATTGTTCTTAAAAACATGTGTGTTCCTTTTTCTATAGCTTCAACACCCCCTAAATTACCATGCAAGTTACCACCTAGATTGCCAAGTCATAGTTTTAAGAACACATGCACATTTTTAAGAACACACATGCATTGAAGCACGTGCACATTCCCTAAGCATGCATACATTCCTTTGTATTTTAATAAAAAAAGTTAGGACCACGATTCATTTATTAAACAAACCTCACTAATTGTTCTTTAGTGATTTGATGAGCATTTGGAGGAGCAATTGACTACCAAGAGGACGGAAGTAGTTCGAGGTAGGTTTAATTTGAGTTGCTTTTTTATGTATTTTAAAAATTTCTCAAATTATATATAAAAAATTAAAACATATTTTATTCTTCCTCAAATGTAGTAGATAAATCATATTTTCATGGATTCTACACAACAAAGCCTAAATAGGCCATCATTGAATGAAGAAAGACCCAATCCTAATCCCCAATCACCATATGCAAACACTAAAATTAACAACAACCTTGAGTCATTTGAGAAACCTAATATGATATTGTAGAAACACTAGAGAGCCCTCATGCCTTTCACTAGTTACATCATTGGAGACCATTGTATCTTCCATTGCTAATGCCCAAGGAATGTTATCTAATATTTCCTCTTATAAAGCTATAATGTTAGAAAATTATAGGATGGATTTAGATAGAAACGAGGTGAGAGATCTACAAATTTCAAAACATTATCTCATGACATTGTTTATTGACCCTGATGTAATGAAGAAATGTATTTGCATGGACTGGTGCACATGCTAACCTACAATAGAGCATTGGATGGATAGTTGGTTTATAGTTTTTAATAAACCTTTCCAAAATAATAAGGAGTTTCCATTGTATTTTCTTAGAAAATTATGGGCTGAATCTATTTAGGTCACCATGTCAACTACTTTGACATCAATGAATTCTAGAGAGTGGGTCATGGGTGCATGCAAGATCAATAAAACACTAGGCATGACCCATTGAGAGGGACTCACCCTCCTAAGTGGAGGCCTAACCCCCTACCCAATATCCTACAATTCTATATAACATTTTCCAGGCCCAAACCTCAATTTCCACCTTAACCTATAGAGTACTACAACATAACACATTCATTTTTTTATCCTCTCATGAGTGATATTCAAGCAATGGTGTGGGAGGGGTAGTGTGTTTATGCCATGTAGAAAATCCTAGGAATAAGGGGTCACATCAACAAACTATCCATTCTAATTCTAGTTGATGTGATCCTCATCGATGCTTGAGTTGCAGGAAGCCTTATTATGGGTTGATGGAGGCCACTATATAGGATAGTTTCATGGAGGATGTTAATCTGTGTGTGTGTGTGTGTGTGTGTGTGTGTGTGTGTGTGTGTGTGTGTGTGTGTGACTAGTTTTATATATAGTTTATTGTGTCATTTTATTCTATATCTAATTATTTCCTGTATGAAGTTGCTACGATCCAATATTACTCATGCATCTCCTCAAGATGCATCAAGGACAATTTCTAACATTGATGTAGTAGTCGCAACGACTTGTTCATTTGGTGTACCTCACACACATATAATGTAGAACTTTGTGCAATGGCATTATTGATCTTGCTAATAATATATCATATGAATGTAGTATGTGTGTATTATTACAATTTGATTGTTACCCTATAAAAATTCTTAATACACAAATACATATTTAAGTTAATATCTCTAGTCAAGATGATCTAACATAATTTTTCCCTTTAGAAACATATATTTTAGTTTGTAAAATGTTTCACGTAAGTGATTGTGGTGGTCACATTTAAAATAAATTAATATCTAGTTCGACATTGTAAACATATTATTTGTATTTACATATTCAATATAAAATAGGTTTTCATTGCATATATTGTCAAAAACATACCTAATATGCTACTTAGTAGAACCCAATGCAATGGAGGTTATTGATAGATTATTTTCTTAAAGAGATCAAATAATATGTGTAGGTGTCTCCTATTTTATATGGCATTGTCGCTAGCACCCATGTAATCCATTCTATTTAAATAGATCACAACATTTGGAAGTCAAGTATGCCAACGTATCTAACACTTCCTCACTCTAAGACTATAAAATGTTTGCTAAATAAATTTTATGGATGACACAAGTAATACAAACATAAGAGAACAATGTTGCTATGAGAAATGGGCATAGAGTAGGGGGTTCATAGGAAACTTTGTTTGAACCCTATAGTGTTTAAATACAGATTTTAAATCTACACCCATGGGAGCTTACCTTCTAGGAGATAAATTCTACAGGAAGACGATTTCCACACAAAGACTTGACCCACCCCACTGACAAAATTGCTAAAAGGGTATAACCAAAAGAGGTTATTTAGAGTTTCAAAATTCCTGAAATTTTGGGTTTTGTGCATGAAAGTGACTGAGTCTCCCATATACATTCATACCCCCCATAGTGAAAACAACTTACTGGTAGAGATGAGAATGACACCACTTATATGACCCACATATTTTAAAATATTGTCAACTGATTGATCAATATACCACATAGACTATAGGGTAGATTAGGTGCCCTTCTTTACACCCTAGATCATTGTGTATGTCTTTGGTGTTTCAAATTTGAGTGCAAACCCTACCAATAATGATTTCGTAAAGAGAAATAATGATGAAATCACCAAATCTGTAAGCCTCAACACCTTAATCCTCTCAAATAGTAAGTACCTAGGGATTGTGTCAAATATTTTTCCAAAGTTAACAAATCGATTGACAAACCATGGGGAGTGAAATATGTTTATGTTAGATTTAAATATTGGTAGGATTAGTATAGACACTAACAACTAACTATCAAACTGACATTTAACTATCAAACTGACATTTAACTATCAAACTAGCATACACCCGAAGTGGGGGAAAGTAAATGTCGAAGAAAACAATATAGAATATTTTGTTTAACTTTTTTTATAAATATATTATTTCATGAGTACCATTGTAATGGTATATTAATCATTTCCGTGCATAAAGGAAAAGAGGGAAAGTGATTTGTTGCAAATTATTTATGTCAAAGTATGATTGATAGATATTTGTTAGCAAATATTTGACAGAATTCCATTTCATGTATAGAAGTATGGACCAAGTCAAATAGTTCATGTGTATAAGTATGGAACAAGTCGAACATTTAATGTATAGAAGTATGGGCCAAGTCGAACATTGCATGTATAGAATTGTGATTATAACATAGAAGAATATAGAAGCTAAGTGACAAAGAACATAAGCGTTCTTCTTCTTTTTTTCATAGTGAGACATAGGAAATATCCTTCATTTTTTCATAGCACTCAAAGGAGAATGATGGTGCTATTCACATTCCGTCTATAGTAGTAGTGTGTGACATTGTTGTGAAGGTCAAGCCTTGACGTTTAATGTTTCCAATGTCAATGGTAGACCTTGTTAAGGTCATTCCTTGAGATTTATGTATGGTCAATGCCCAGGCCATCTTAAGGGGGATGTGTTTCTTATTACCCCTTTGCATGGGTGGAATTGGTACATTCTTTGGTTGGGATTGGTCCCATGGAGTGCCAACTTATTTATCAAATTCCATAACAACATATGTTGGTATATTTGGAGGGCTACTTCATGGTGTATATACAATTTCCATGACTACCCCGAGAACACCATTTCCTAAGCATGCCTGGACCCAAAAATTGCATGATATCATAACTCGTTGGCCTATACATAGCAAGACATGTTTTTTCAGTTCTTCATCATCCTGTTGCTATGATTCTGAAGCACCAAGTAATTCTGAGGCACTTCGTGTGATTGGCATATTCAAGGATTGAAGCGTGAACTTGTTATGGTTGTCCACAAGAATGTTTGTTGAAAAGAGGTGGATTGAAGTGTCAAACCTTTGACATTCTTCAATGGATAAGAATCTTTCAGTCCTAGACTAAAGGAGGTTCCAATCATCAATTTTTGGTGTAGCATTATGAATGTTAGTTAACAACTGGTGAAAGCGAGACTGGGTGCCATAGATGCCTTGTTGTTGTAATATTGTTTCCAACTTGATTACAGTTGTAAATTTTGTCCATATGCTCCTCCCTGGAGTTTTTCCTGCATAAAGAGGGTTTTCCATTACTGGTGGTAGTTGACCCAAGTCGCCCATAAGAATTATTGAGCGGTAACCGAATGAGTAGTGGTTTCTTTCTGGAAATGCCTCATGTAGGTGACTTTCAATCTATACAAAAAGTCTAGATCCGATGAATTTCATCTAATCAATTAGAATGTAGTGAATATGTTTCATCTCTTCTTGGAACACCATAAGGATTGACCATGTAAAGGCCTCATGTCCTTGATAGGAATCCCAAGTCCTGCATGTATAGTGGTTCCATGTATCTTAAATGTTGCAATTCTAGTAGAGGCAAGAAGCAGTATTGGGCTATAGCTAGATGTTGATTGAGAAGATAATGCTTATTTGACACAGTGTATAAGGCAGGATTTTCATATGCCTACCTTGGATGACCATCTTCAATGGTTCTTTTGGTTCTCTTGCTTGTACGTTTTGGAGGATTGTGTCTAATGCACGTTGTTTATGTGTAGAAAATGTATTGTTGGAATGAAATATCATATTGAGTTCTTGTATGACTTTTGCATTCCTTCGATTGTAGTTGATGAAATTTGGTGCAGTTTCCAATGTATCTTGTGATATTGCGAGTCGATATCATGGGTGGGAAGTGTCAATCTCTCGGAGTCCATATCAAGAGAAGCGAAGTTGATATTTCTTGTAGGGGGAAACCTTGATGAAGAATTCCATTCATTCATATCCATGATTGGTTGTATGGTAATATGGCTATCCTCATCTTCATATGCTTTTTGATTAGGAGTTTGCACAAGGATGCGATCAACATGCCATACATGATAGTCATTTTGTATGATTTCCCAATTATCCACAATTTCTTCTTTTGAAAGAACTATATCTTCAGAGAATGAACGAAATGGTTTGTATAAAAGTAGCTCACTCCAAAAAAACTCAACAAAGGCATTGGAATCTTTGTTTGGTATTGTAGTAAAAAGTTGCGATACATGGACAAATGTGGGGAGGTGTCTTTTTTTCCACTTTTCATTTGTGCATGCTTGGTTGTATGTCCAGTATTTTGCAAGGTCAATCGAACATATAGGGGCAAGAAAAATATGACGTATTAGATATGCATCAATGAAACTGGATCCATACAAGCAGTTAGGAGAATCATAAGAGACTCGACAGAATATTTGGAAACCAACATTGAGTTTGGTGAAGGTGCAGTTGCATGTGAAAAGGGGTAAATTTTGGAGCATATGGCAAGTTTCTTGGGCACTTATGTCCTAGTCGACAATTGCTTCTGAGTGAAAATGTCGATAATAATTTGAGGCAGGCTCCTCAAGATGTGATGTAGATGCAATTCTGGTCAGCATATGGTGGTACATCTCTCATCTCCTCTCTGCTTTGAAATCATATTTGGCAATGTATTTTAGAACTGCATAACGAGAGAGCACTGGTTGGAAATATACATTTTCTCTCCATGTTTGGAGTATGTTAAGGTTATGGATATTTAGGCACTCATCATTGTGTGTCGGGCGATATGTATTTTGACCTAATTCATCAATGTAGAGTGATGAATCTATTTGTACCTTCCAAGGGAATTATATCTGCATTCAAGGGTAGCCCCTTTTCTACGGAGACATGTTTTCTCAGTGCACTTTGTATGTCTTTGAACTCGATTAAGAGTTTTTCATAGTCCTCAAGTGGGTCATATGCAAATATCTCATTTGTATCTATCAAGAAAGGGTCATCTTGAATGGATTGATGCATAGCCATGTGTGTGTCATGGTTTTCTCTAGGATTCCAGGTTGTAACATAGTTATAAAAGAAACTCTTTGCATCATAGATTTGAGTTGGGTATTCCCAATTTAATTTTTCCATGTTTGGAGCACCATAAAGCCATAGAAATCCATGTATATGTGCAGAGCCACAATGTTTCCATTCATACCTACAAAAGAATATCAAATGATTAATATAGATGATATAAATGTATAGGTTGGGGAGAGGTACTTTCAAGTATTATAGATTATGTACCTATACCAATAGTCAGCTGTGTGCATAGTTTTTGTAGTATCTCCTCATGGAAGATTGAAAACATTTTTTGCATGTATGAAGTTATAGTGTGGGGGAGTTCAATGACATTGTGTGTATGCCAACTTTGGTGAAGCATTGGGTCAATAGGTCTACCCTTTTTCATAATTGTGTGTAATTTTGACCATTTTGTGTATGATGCATTGAGAGTGAAAAACAAGGTTGGGAATTAAAGTTTGTTATCATTTGTGTTAGCTCAAGCCTATGCACGGTCCATAATTCTCTGACTATTCTAGGAGTTTGTCTGCAAGTGGTTCTTTGAGGTGCGCACATAACTCTTGGATAATCGTGGGTGTGTTATGATCTTATCTTTTCTTGACAAATAATGTAGTTGTTGATTGAGTTCGATGGTTCATAATCAAATTTTATAGGTAATATATGCAACGGGGATGGCTACGAAACCTATTTTCATGGTATCTCATCAAGTGTACTACATAGCTATCAAGTGAGATGTTTCTCATGCATGGTTGGTGAGGCATGGCATCCCTAGTGGAGAAAAGAGTAAGAAATTCCATGTCAAATAGACCCTTTGTGTTGTACTCATTAATTGGTGATAGGCCAATTGTCGACCATGCAATTGTTTTCGGTGGATCGTCATCTGTAATGTAAAAAAATGCTCTAATTTTTTCCATTTCTCGTTGTATATTAGGCAATCTGAATGCAAAGGAAGACATTGGTTGGTCCTCTTGGAAAACAACATGGTGTTCTATATATGTGATATTCAACTCTTCATTGGGAGAATTCAAAGTTTATGTAGAGACATAATGGAGGCTAGAGGAGACATTGATGTGAGTGGTGGGAAGGGATGCAAGTGATTTTTGGTCAATTTGGACATCATTGTAATTATTTTCATGTCTCAATGTGTAGAGAAATGCATTGATGACATGATATTTTGTCACATAACAATCATAACATTTCCCCTTTCCTCCATGTTTCTTGATAACCATGATGTCAAGATATGAAAGGTGATGTGGTAGGTAAGTTGCTATTTGAACAATTTTTTCTAGGATACTGATAGTGTGGCCACTATATTTGTATTGTCCACCTAAAGCATGTCTAACTTGCAAGATGGGGCTAACTCAAGAAATTATCATTTCCTCAACTTGTGTCAGTATTGACAAGACTGTGGGTTGGTCACAGGGGTCCATATTATACCATTTGGAGAAACGATGACCATTATTTTCTCTATGACATCGAGTACAAATGTTTCCATTTGGAGATGGGCGAGTAGGAATGCCAGGATATGATTCCATACATGCACTACATGTATGTATGTTAGACAAGGCATCTGTACATTTTCAGAAAGATTGGAAAGCATGTGTATGGGTTTGATGTTCTAGAACATGTGTTGGCAATTCCACATGAGGTTGGTTTTGGTTTATATGTGAAGTCTCTCTAAGTCTCTTTAGTTTAGTTTTTTTTTCTAGCATATTTTATCCAACGATGTTCATTTTGTTGGCTTCTAGATGTAGATAGAGGAGTGGTGACTGGGATAGTAGTTTCTATGTTAATGATGTCATTGTTCCATCTATATCTTATTTTTTGGTTTATTTCTGTAGCATGAATTGTATAGCATTGGTGATTTCATAAAGCCTTATTGGGAAGTTGAATGTGTGAATAACTTATATGTGAAGTATTTGATGTCATGCCTTGTTGAAAGAGAGCGGCCTTTCGAATGATATTGAGAGTCCTTCACATGTGGTGTTTGTTGGTGTTGTTTGGAATGCAGGGGCATTTTGTGTGTCAGATGGAATATCCTACAAGAGAAATAATGAACAATTTGTAGTTAAAACCCAAATTTCTTGATAGCACATTTTGTATTATGTATGTTTGATATGATTTTTTTTAAGCACATTCTTAAAATAGTTACAAAATCAATATATTTAATTTTTAAAATATCTTATAAGTGAATACATAGGTTGGATTTTCTTCCATATAAATGTTATAATGAAGAAAAAAATCTTTGAAACATAAACACTTTATATAATATGTATATGCACAAAAGTAGGAAAATTACAAGTTGGTGTTTGAAAGAAACAACCATAAGACTTTGTGTTCACTATGTAGCCAACAATTCAGGAATTGGGATGTCCTCTTTTGTCTTTGACATGTGATTAATTTTATCACATGAAATCATGATGCATTTGATTTGTTTTTTATTAGCAAATGTTTCTTAATGCACTACTAGTTTGGACAAGTAACTATGAAAGAACAACTTTCCAAATATGTTTGTGATTTTTTTGGTATTTGCCTCATATTCATATTCATATAACTTCTCAGCATATATGCCTATAAGTTGTTATGTGGCTTTTTGGAATGTGGTAACATTGATTTTTCATGTTTGGTATTCAATGCTGAACTGGAAAATGTACCTGTATTCACATTCAAAAACATGTTGATTGCACCTTTGGCAATTCCAAACACCATCCTCAATAGGTGTGAGTTTTTTTTTGCATTTTTGGTCTTTAAATGTGAGTGGTCATGAAACATACCAAAAATTGTATGCATTTAAAGAAGCAATAGTTTCCTCAACCAAAATGAATGTAGGGTTTGAAACTTTTCCAATTCCCTCATTTTCTATGTGAACCAAGTTTTTTTGAAAGGAAGGGTGCCCTCCTGAAGCTCTATGTGTAGATAATGTGTGACAAGTTAGATCTGTTAAAGGTTATCAAACTAGGTTCTCAAATCTCGGGCTTCTTTGAGAATAGGATTGATGGAAAGTTGGGATGTGAAGGTTGTAGTAATTGATATCCTATTAAAGTCATATACTTTTCCAGCTTTGAGAATGATTATTGGAAAGACATTTGAGATCGAATATTGGTCTATATTATGTTTACTACAGAAGACCCCCCATAATGTGATCTCTATACTATACCCTGAAATGTCCTTTAGTTGGAGGGTTATCTTATGTGTCTCTGTTCCATTATTTCTCATGATGGTCACTATAGGGGTAATGGAGATCACAACTCCAATAGTATCAGCTATAGTGTTGTTGAGTAAATTTGGTACCATATTAATAGGAGTGAAAAAAAGTTATGTTTTGGTATTGAATGATCATCCTCTAAAAAATCTTCAATGGTCGATGTAATATCTAGAGTTATTTCCCAATCATTTTTTAAATGATTGAATTCTTTTTTTGCAAGCTTGATGTACACTTTTGAGATGATGTAAACTTTGCCAATGTCTATGGAAGGATGAAAGTTTGTCTCTTGGATGTTGAAGCATGTAATGCATATTTCACCATTTTTTGCATCAATAACATCAAATCTAAATACATGGCCAATTCCATTAGCATTAGTGAATGTGCATAGATCAATTTTTGAAAGTACTTTGACTTTTAGAGTCCATACCTTTAGGGATGAATCCAAATATACAATAGGTATAATTTTGGGGGGTGTATTAGTAGGTTCTAATGGTTGTTTTGTGAAATAAATTACATCTTCTATCAATGTTGGGGCACCAACAATGTCTGCTTTAAAAGTATGTACTTGGATTTCATGCACTATTATAACTCTGCAAAAAAAATAAAAACAATGTACAATTAACACTTACACTATTGGTCACATAGTAAGCAATGTAAAATGTGGTTGGTGTGTACGATGCATGTGAAAATTAAAGGAATGTGTAGAGGGAAAATCAAGATAATAGTTGTATAAAATATAACTAAGCTTGAGGCATGCAGAGAAGGTAGAGTGAAGACATACTTGTTTTCTTGGATAGATCTACAAGTGAAGACCTGTAGTTCAACCAAGGACCCTTTTTCTAGTTGAGGTGAAGTGAAATAGTGACCAAGTGTTGAGGCAAATAAACTTTGCATTATCGGATAGGACTATTGAGTAACAGTCTTCTAATGTTACTTTGAAGTCCACAATTTGTAGAACAAGACTAGAAATAATCTCTCCATTTCCAATCCTTGTAAGCGAGTTTGTTGTTAACACAATTTCCATACCTTGGATATTTTGTGTAAAAAATAGATGTACAAGGTCACTGTAAGACCACATAGGAAAAGAACAAGGAATGTATTAAGTGAAATATAATGGATACAAATGGAATTAAAGGAGAATACATATGCAAGTAGAGGAAAAACAAGTGTTCAAGTATCACTATATTTGTTGATGTATGCATGCAACTATTTGAACAACAATACTTTATGTACTTGTGTAGAGTTTAAGAAGGAATAAACATGAGACAATAGGAAACGAAAATCATGATATAGTAGGAGATTAAATGTAAAACCTAAAACAAATATATTATGTTATGTAAAGAAAGACATTTGTATGTTGATGATATGAATAATATTTTCACGTTAGTAAGAATAACAAAACTTTAAAAGTTAATGTCGATGATATACATGTATAAAGGGAGAGAAAGAAAGATATACACATTGAAAATGTTTATGTATTTAGATTATAGAGATAGAAATATATATTTGTTTTACTTTAATCCAATATAAAACTAAATATTTATGTTTCAACTATTAAAACATGTGTTACAATTAACAAGTGATTTGTTTCAAGGGGAAATTATAGATGAAAATGTAAAATATTTTATCACAATTGCAAAAAAATAGTTGTCAATCAATACGTTACATTGTTTGCATGAAATTGAGTAGTTTAAATTACACATTAACGATAAGCATTGTAGACAACATATATGGGATATATAAAATTTTAGTTTACATGAGAAAATATGGATATGCTTTTCACTTTTACACACACACACACACACACACACACACACACACACACACATTGAAAATGTTTATGTATTTAGATTATAGATATAGAAATATATATTTGTTTTACTTTACTCCAATATAAAACTAAATATTATGTTACAACTATTAAAACATGTGTTACAATTAACAAGTGATTTGTTTCAAAGGGAAATTATAGATGAAAATGTCAATCAATATGTTACATTATTTGCATGAAATTGAGTAGTTTACATTACACATTAACGATAAGCATTGTAGACAACATATATGTGATATATAAAATTGCAGTTTACATGAGAAAATATGGAAATACATTTCACTTATTTATATATATGTGTGTGTGTGTGTGTGAAGGATATAGACATACTTACAAGTAGGAATATCATGTTATAAAAAACAAAGTAAAGTAATAGAACATGGTTATGTTCAAAATTTAGAAAATGTGATCACCTTTAACTATGCCTTCAATGGGTTTTTGTTGAGATGATTTTAATGCTTCGATTTTTTTTTCTCTACTTGAACTTGTTTTGGTAGACCTCTCAACATGAGCTTTAAGACCATTTTGAGCTAAGTGATGTTTTGGTTCACGTTGCAATGCATCTTTCACGTTATCATATAATATTCCAAATCCTTTAGAGAATGGGCCAGTTGTATGAAAATAAGAGATGAATATTGTTTGAGTATCATAAATATTAAATTTCTTAGCAAGTTCTTTTATCTCTGGACTTGAAAGGTTTCCCTTTCCATGATGGATAACATGGATTTGAAATTGTCTTCTATGTAGTTGGAGGTCATCAACAAGATGACAAATGCAAATTGTATGCCATGTTAGCGGGTCCTCCATTTCTAAGTACGTCAATGGTTTTGCAATGTGAAGATGTGTATTTGAAATACGCTCAAAACAATGTAAACATCATAGTTAGTTTTTTTTTGGAAATGCAGAAAATGTGTTTTTAAAAGCTATAGGTAAAGAAGAATATAATGAATACTCAAGAAAAACAATGAAGAATATGGGCAAGAATTAATGTGTAACAATAAATATGGTGGATTGAACTTGAGATGGAGTGGATTAAATATTCATAGATTTCCTAAAAGAATAAGAAGAAACTAATAGTGTTGGTAATGTGTATCAATATTGAGTGGGATCTATTTTTGAAAGTCACATTAAACAAAAAGAAAAAATAATTTTTGAAAGTCATATTAAAATAAAAT
>SNQJ01S0040655.1:0-26662 GCA_010110895.2 Picea sitchensis | reverse complement strand
CTAGCATTACACAGAGTGAGTGATAGCAGAGAGGAAGGATTGCAACCTTTACTCCTGGTCACTGGCAGACAGAGAGACGTAGTCTCATAGCATCATGGTCTCAGCTCGAGGGTGGCTAGTGGTAAATCTGCTGGGAGTCGCTAAGCCTACGGTTGGGTGGAAACGAGCACCCCTCTCAGTAGTTGCACTCACTTCTAGTGTTATTTCTAATAAGTGTTTTACATATTGCATCTTGAAATTCATATACTGACATATATTCTCATAGAACTGTGAAATTGTGAGCTATTACAGTATAAGAATGTCTGTGCAGTGTTTTGATAAGAAATAATGAATATATGCTTATAACAGAAAGACCACGCATGGCTTATGTTGATAAATGAATTTAATTATGCATGAGTTGAACTAATTAGGACTTCCAGTCCATCCTTGGGAATATGTTTACCCTTACATGTCTCCAGGGATGCCCCGGAATCGATCTCTTCACAGAGATTCCCTCCTTGGAAAGGTTTACCAAGAACTTGGAAAAAGGACCTAAATGTGCAAGCCCTAATAACCTTGTACGAGGAGGAATGCCCCTCTTAAAATCCTGAAGTAACAGCGTAGGGATAAGTATCAATCGACGGACGAGATCTCATCGAAAGATTCCTAGGTCATTCACGACCGTTAGATTGACGAAAGAAATAATGGCATTACATACCTTGCCCCTTTTCCTCTACCTTCGTGAATAGCAAGGAAAATTGGGACTATAGATCCCCAAGGTCTGTGGAAGTATCTAGACCATTGGTTTTTTTTTCCATCCAGAGAGCAGTGAGAGAGTACACGGCGTGGGACTGATCTGAGTCATTGGATCTTAGCTAGAGAGCCCGATAGCCGTTGGATCCGTTAGGAGGTGCATGAGGGTTAAGCCCTCATGAACAAAGGCGAAAGTCACGAGAGAGGAGTCGGTATCGGGGATTCGGATTTCGCGGTTTCGAGAGTCCTAATGACAAAAGATCGGGACACTCCTTGGTAAAAATCCCGATATAGATCTAGACCATCCATCCGTTAAGGACACGTGGTAGAGATCGAGAGTCCATCGGTATTTCGGATACCGGGGATTCGAGTTGACAAAGTGGTGTCAAAGTGGATATCGGGGATATTGAGGACATGAGGAGAGTCACTCGACACGAGGAACCCCGAATCAGCGAGATTTGATCTGGACTGTTCGTTTGGGAGCGGACGCGTGTCACGAGACTACCCACATCTGGGACTCGAGCATCGGAGGTTGGAAGAGGAAGTCTTTCGACTTCACAAGTGGCGAAAGGGTGAGAGCTCTGTGTCGTAGGCCTAGTTGACGTCACATTGGGATATTAGCACTCAGAATATCAAAGTTCTCGAGGTCGAGGAAGTCAAGACACTTCAAGTCTTGAAACAGTGAGATTGGATCAGGGCCGTCCATCATTTGGGGATACGTGGCGAAGATCCAGACTATCGGGGAAAGTCCTGATAGAAGGACAAATTAGTGCATCACAGTTCGGCATTTCGCAAGTCCTGAGGACAAGACTTCCGGAGCATTTGAGGTCACGAAACAGCGAGAGGTGATCAGGACCGTCCATCTTGAGGGGACGCGTGGCAGTGATCGGGGCCTCCACGAAAAGTACGGAAAGGAGAATCGTCAATCTGGAAATCGCGAGTCAGGATATCGGGAATCTCGTGGACAAGAAGTCCTTGCAACTTGGAATCGCGAAGTCTGAAACCCCGACCAGGGGGAGAAAGCCCCGTTGTTGTGGGGCCTAGCTGACGTCAGGTCGGACAATCGGGGATCGGGATATCAGGAATCTTGTGGACAAGGTGTCCTTGCGGTTCGACATTGCGATGTCTGAAACCCCGATAGGAGATAGGGCTGTGGCCACGAGGATAGTGGTCACGTGGACCAAGAATCTAGCCAGAAGGGGCTAAGGACCAAAGACAGGGAGTTGGCTCATCGGAGTTTAGGAGATCGAGAGGTCAAGAACTCTCAGCATCAGAAAAGAATAAAATCCGAAACCCAAATTTGACTCGGGGAAACACACGGTCATGTGAGGAAGGTCGATCTCCCTTGGGAGGGAAACTTTGGAGACCTCAGAAGCTTCAGGGATTTGAATGAGGAAATGTAGGAGTCGTGTATCATGATTCCCCAAGTCGCGAAAATTTGTTAAGATCTTGGTTGGATTAAGTGCATGGGTACAGTACAAGGTCACGTAGACAAGTCCCCAAGAGAGAAACTTGCCCCTCGATAGCCCCGTCGGGGTTCAGCGTTTCGTTGTTTCAAGATTCGGGGTTTGCAATGTCGAGAGACTCGACATTCTGGTAGCACCGAGTCACGAAGTGAAAAAAGATGCCATGCTGATTCGGCTCATAATTGTGAACTATAATCACATGGAGGTGGAAAAAGGAAAGAGCTAGCCTGTGCTAAGCCCCGTAGGACTTCGAGGATTTTGATTGTTGAGCAAAATTTTGATTTTGAGTAGTGGATATGTGATAGTGTTGTTGCTTTGGATTTCACGATATTTTGACATGTACTTCCAGACGCCAACAACCAGGATCTACTACAGCCTTCAGAGCTTGGCGATTTTTCTCTCCTGTGCACTCAACCTCTAAATTCCTAAATTTCACAAAGTCCGAAGGACTTCGGTAATTAACCTTCATGCAACTTACCTGGATCTGAAGAATCTATATCCTTTGTGATCAGATCGAATGGATGTGATCGGTATTCCTCCCCTACGTGCTCCTCCTTGTCTGGACGTAGATCGTATCACTATAGAATTAGTAGAAACAATTTTGTTAAATGAAATAGAGGTCAAGGAGAAGACCAACACAACAAAGGATATTTTTGAAAGATTCAGGGAGAAGTTTAAAAAGGCTTAAGTGGCTCGGGAAGAGCCATAGGTGAGTGTTGGGGGCATGTTGGACAAGCATTTTGGATGAGAATAACTTAGTTTTGGGAGTTGCACCATAGCAAATGAAAGAGTAAAAGGTAGGACTAGAGTGCTCGGAAAGGGCACATTTTACGATGCAAAAGTAGGAAAAGCAGTAGATCGGTGCAAAAGAAGGAAAAGCAGTAGATCGGTGTAAAATTAGGAAAAATGACAGATTGGCACAAAAGTAGGAAAAATGGTTATGAACCATTAGGGTTTTGGGGATAAGTTGTTATGAACTTTTAGGGGTTTTATCCCTACTTATATGTATAAATATGTTAAGGGTTGGGGAAGATTAGGTTGTTGAGAATAAGATATTAGGTTTCTCATGATTGATAAAGAGATTTTATGCTCAAGGTTTTGGGGGAGATCTTTCAGGGATAGGAACATATATGATAATATGCAGAGATAGGCTCACACTACAGAGCGACTAGGAAAGTTTGGGGGTTACAATATGTTGTATATTTTGTAAGCGTAGTGTGTAGTCTTAAGGTGATTATTGTATCAAGACTAATATAAGAATCCATTCATTTGGGGGTTACAATATGTTGTATATTTTGTAAGCGTAGTGTGTAGTCTTAAGGTGATTATTGTATGAAGACTAATATAAGAATCCATTCATTGTTGACATAACCCAAGGATTGGGTGAACCATGTTAAAATCTTGTGTTTAATGTGTTTATTAATGAGATTATTCATGGATTTTATTTTTATGCATGATTAGTATAGATTTGTTTAACATATGGTTGATGCACAATAATAATGAATGATTTAGTGGGTTGGCTATGTTGCGATCTATGTTATACTGTTTCTACACACTAGGGTTTAGGGTACTGAATTAATCTTAGATGGGTTAATGTTTCATAATTGTTATGGTAACATTTATGAACTTTTAATTAATGGAATTCATGCATAGGGTTTTTGAATGATAAAAGGATGTTAAATATGGATAATGCTCACATGGTGAATAAGTATTAATGGTTATGTTGATAACCTCACATCTCCTCATCCTTGTAGAAACTTGGTTCCTGCAATCCCAGTTGATGCCTCATGTGAGACTTCACTTGCATGCAAGTGATACCGAAAGGGCCATTATCTAAAGGGGTTTTGTTGGTTGAATAACTTGAACCTATGGTCTTATAACTAGATTCCAACACCTGTGCACCACACATGTGCACTCTCTTCTCTCTTAAGGTTGTGGAATATCGTGACATCCAAAGGGTACAGGCTTCATCACCTAGGCCCTCACTACCATTATTGTCACCACTGGTATCTTCGATGCCAAACCTCTTCATAGGCCTTTCCTCACCCGTGCTCCACTCTGGCACAACATCCTCTCCCACACCACTACCTAGTGTGAGTTTCCTCTTCATTCTGGGCCTGAAACCTCACTACACACCCTTTTCTATCTCTTCTCTACTCCTCTGCTCAGATTTCTCTCTCAAGTCAGCTCTTTTTCCATATCTCTCAGCTATTTTTCTCCTCTGCTCTTCTGGGTCCATTCCAGTCCTCACCTCATCTCAACAACTTCTTGGATCCTCCCTAATGGATCCATATTTTGGCTCATTTTCCCCCACCTTTTCCATAACCCCACTTAGTGATAGGGGGTTTACTCGTCCATTCTATTAGGTTCCATGCACATCATTCTTCTTTCCACAAACAACATCTTGATCCAAAGTGGAATCTCTTCTAGAATCCACTTCCTTGGACCTTCTTTGAACATTCTTTCAGCCTCACAAAAAGAATCACTATATTCTATACCAAATTCAATAATGTAACCTTCCTTCACTCGAGCTAACCAAAAATAAATATCACAATTCCAGTTGTTATCTAGAAGCTTCAAGTTATCAAGCTTGTATTGATCCCAAACTATTGTCTCTATTTTTAATGTAGCTGAGTTGAATTCAACTTATCTCTTTAACCATTCATGCAATAGACATGGGAATTCTATGAAGCGGAGCTCATGCATGTATGAGTAAATATATCTTCCTTTCCATTATTTCATGTTCACCTGCAATCCTTGAATCTGTCGCAAGGAAAACATGTCTTATTTGACTTCTACATCGTATTGAATCTCCTCCTTGGAAGGATTCCAACTCATTTTTATTTTCCTCCATTGATCTCAACAAGACTTCAGGTCCCGACAATGGAACTATTTGTTGGTTTCACCTTCGGTCCAAACTTGCATGCATCATGTCCTTCTTAATATTGGGGAGCTTTAGACCCAGGGTTCATCCATAGTTGTCCATAAAAACTCGAAAGCATTGGCATATCAATCCTCGGCCAAGGTTGAGGAAGGTCTCACCCAATATGAAGAGAGGATCATGAAGATCATAAGGTGTTGTGATAGGGGTGAAGGATTAAAAATATGAAACAATACTGCAATTGGAATCCATGTAACTCATGTATGATAACCTATTTAGGACTAAGAAGTAAAACTATACCCACATATATTCAACTCATTCATAACAGACATAAGGTAGATCAAAACTGCCATATCTTTATTACTGGAAGTATTCCATCACATCATAGATATACAGTGTGTTGAACAAATGCTTATGGCGGCCAAAAAACTTCATATCATTGCTATATAAAATAGTGAATATACAACATAATGTGACATGCGCCTTGCATTAGGTCTCAGACATATTCAAAACATCACAGGATTACAGTAGGATCAAAGTGAGTTCGAAAATGGTAACTAATCTATCTCAAAAATCTTAGACTAGTCAGATAATTAATCAATCAACTGACCAACCAACTAACTAGCTATATCTCGTTCTAAGCTTAGAGCTCCTTTTTATACATTTCATTGTTGGGGAGCGTTGTCTCTTTCTACTTTGCTCCACTCACTTATCTGATCCAACCGCCTCGCATGCTTCTGGTGCCTGCCAACACTCCATGTAGACTCTTTGTATCATGGGAAATCTTAACTACCTAGCCATCTCTTCTTCTAGCCACCCCACGTCTTCATATGTCACTGACAATAATCATTCAAGGAGATTTCCCATGATTCCTTTCTTGATCCCGATGGGAATATTCTTAGATTCTGGTGCAAATGAAAAAACTCATACCCATGCAGACTTGGTAGTGTTTACCCTTGGAGCGCCACTAACAAAACCTGATCTGATGTGCACTTTATGGAATTCCTCATTCATTTCCTTAGGTGCATGCAAAAGTATGGAATGAGAGAAGACAACTTCGTCTGTGCATGTGCGCAAAACTAAACCCAAAAATTTGGGTGCCAACAATCCTTCTTTGGGGATTCTTAATACGTTTGCAGTCCTCCTTGATATAAATATGGTGAGTACAAATATAAGGATGGATTCCTTTCATGTCCTTATAATCCCATTCAAAATATTTAATGTTTCTTTTCAACACATCTAATAACTTTTGTTCTTGCTAACTTGTAAGTTTATTGCTGATTTTGAGTCTTTTTGTAGGGATGATATCTATGGTTTTGTCAGATGGATATTCAATATGAATAGTGAACAGGTCTACCCATAATTGTATTTTATTTTTAGTGGAAATTTCAAATATGTTCTCATAATTTATGCCTTCTATTTTCACATCATAGGGATATTGGTTTTGCAGAAAATTTCCAAGGAAAGTGTCCTCATCAATTGTACTTCTAGCCAAGGCTATGTTGATTATGTAGATGGGATAGGAAGTTGTTTGTGTTAGATATTCTTATTCTTTCATAGGCATTGGAAGCTTTATGTTATTAAAGGTTTGGCTGGATGATAAATATCAATCTACTTTTGGGACAAGCCATCATTTATAGTCATGTTTCCTACCTTACAACCAATGTATGCATCTATTGTGGCCAACCAAGGACTCTAAAAAATAAGAGGGTATCCATTGAATCGAGACTTGGTTTGAAGGACTAAAATGTTAGTAGGGTACTCCCAAGAATCAATAGAGATTATGATATCTTCCAACATCCCTTCATGTTTGATTGTGCATCTATCTGCAAGATGAATGATAGTGGGGGTATCTCTCAAGAATCCTTGAAGGTTGAGTTTCAACATAGTATGTTTGGTCATAAAATTGATGGAAGCCGCTAAAGTATGAGAGTAGTCTGGATCAAGGTTTTGTTGATGTGAACATTCACTAAGGGGATTCTTGGATCTAGGTAAATAGATACAATTAACTTCCCAAGCATAAGGTCAGCTAGTTGTCTTATAACATTTATGGTGGGGGCATATTTTATTTTTGTACTTGGACTTCTGATGCACTCTTCTTTGATAAATATATTGAAGATGGGCACATCCTTGATGGCTTGTAAAATGGGTATCTTTATGCACAAAATATTTAGTTCTCCTAAAAGTTATTTCTCTTCATATGTATAAGTTTTCATTTCATTTAATATTTCAAGATAAGGAGGAGTTTGTGGTTGGGGTGGGGTAATATATTCTTTCTTAGATTCTACAATTTTTATGATATTTTTTTTGTTGTTGTAATAATTTTCCTAATCTAAGATTGATCTCTTGCACTTATAAGGAATAATTATGATAAGTTTTTTCATTGTTGTATGCAGGTTGAACTTGCTTGTTATTCAGATTTGGAGCAGGTTGAGTAGGGATTTGAGGTTTCTTAGGAGGAAAACTATTTTGAGTAGTATTGTTGGGTTGAGGAGGAGGAGGAATTAATGTAGGTTGCGGAAAATTTGGTGCCCTCCATCCTTTCATAGGTTGACTCCACTGGGGGTTCTAATTTTGAGGCATGCTAGGAAAGGATTGGTATGGAGGAGGAATTTGTGGTATTTGATATTTCGAAGCATTTGGATTTGTCCAAGGAGATGGATTGGGATTATACCATGGTTGAAGAGACATTTGAGTATTATATGCACCAAAATTTTGAGCAGGATTGAAGTTCAAACTTGTTTGGAAGGGTCTTGGTGCTCCAGGCCTCCTCTGATTGATGATGCATATTGATTATGCATTCTAATCTACTCCTAGAAAAGTAGCTTTCAATCTTGGAAAAGAAGGACATTTGTTATTTGGGTGATTTTCTTTGAAAATACCACAAACATCTATAAGTTCTAGAGGGCACTTATTTTGAGGATGTTTTTTTGTGCATTTAGGGAAATAGATATCCAATGCCTTCTTTTCTTCCTCATGTTTCTTATCGATCTGCAAAGTATCCATTTGCATGGCTAAAGAACCCAAAACATTAGTTTTCATATCTTCAATTAACCCTCCTATTTCATTTTTTATATGAGTTGTAGGGTTAGAAGTTTGATGTACCAAACCTCTACTACTTTTACCTTTCTTTCTTGAGAACCTTTAATGGTTCTTGTATATTCTTTTGATATCATTATATTCTAGTTGGAAATATATCTCCATTCTATAGGAGATTCAATGTTTCCATGATATCCTCTCTTACTCCTCTGAGTAAGACAAGATTAAGTGAGTCTTCATCCAGAGTACAGTTTTGAGATCTTTTGTAGCTTAGTTTAAATCTCTCTTCAAATTATTTTAGAGATTCATAAAGTCCTTGAGTCATTCTAAAAATCTCACCTATTGTGTCCCTTTCTCTACAATAGTCTTTATATTTCTCACTAAAAGTATTTTTCATTTGATCCCAAGTTGTGATAATATTTCCCTCCAAGCTCATAAACCATCTTAAATTTGAATCCTTCATGGTAGAAGGAAATTTTTTTAGCTTGTGTCCATCATTATTATAGTCATATGTCCTACATATAACTGGAAACTCAAAAAAGAAAGTGTCAGGATCTTCATAAACAAGCCCATGAAAATGGGGTAAGGCAAACAGATTAATATTTTTCATCTTGGTCTCTCCATTGGATTCTCGAATGGTAAACTCAAATATTTCTACCATCTCTTCTTCACCAACCATGGAACGAGGTGAAGGAGATTGACCCTTTTTTGAAATAGTTTAAAATTCTCTAGCTTCCCTCTCTAAGAAACTTTCAAGTGTTTTAGGACCAATCTTTGGATTGCTTGGACCTATTTTTGGGATGGGGATTTTGGGAAAAAAAACCATTTCCTATCTCTAGGTTATATAATGAAAAAGAGTGTGACAAGGAGCTAACAATACTCACTTGAAGTGAAAGAACTTGGGATTTTACACTACAAAAATCCTATATTGAGGTTGGCCTTGTGACTGAGGTAACTTTTATACTTCTCCAAGTCACACAAAATAAAACAAAAAAAATAAAAATGATATGCATACTTTCGCACCTCCTCGGTAACGGTGCCAAAAAGTGATGGTCCTAGGAATAACATCAATAATACTATTGTATCCTTGGATCCTTACTTTACTTTGTCACCCGAGGTTCATACTAATTTGAGAGGTGTCGTGCAATGTATATGCACTAGTCATTGAAAATAGTATAGGTCTGAGATTGATCAAGGGTTGGAATGCATTAAATGGTGTAGGAAATTGAAATGACAAAAAGAAGCTTTAAACTATTGTTGAAAAGCACACCAAATTAAAAGAGCAAGTAATCTAGATTTGTAGAAAAAGGAATTTAATTTAAAATCGTACTAAACCATAAAAATAAAATTGAAAGTAGAAGATGAATTCATTCTAGTGTATGAAAGAAAATTGTGATTAAGAAAATTAAACTAATGCATGAACTAAACAAGTTATTTTATGCCTAACCTTTTGATCAATAGCAAGCCATATGAGTGATCAGGGGACTCATTTTTTGAATAATATGATCGTTTCTTTGATAGAGGAATTTCAAGTTCATCATTAAAAGAATACACCATATCATCCTCAGGAAAATGGAATAGTGGAAGCATTCAACAAGATCCTAGAGCATGTGATGAGGAAGGTATGCAATGTAAGTTGATATGACTGGGACCTGAGGATTCCAACAATGTTATGGGAATATAGGACAACAAGTAAGAAGTTGACAGGACAAACACCATTCATATTAGTGTATGGTCAGGAAGAAGTTATGGCTATAGAATTCATTGTGTTGAGTCAGCGCATTGCTACATTGACAGAGCTTACTGATTTAGGTGCAGTAGAAAGAACACTGTCAGAGCTAGTAGAACTAGAGGAAGTCTATTTTTTCACAGTATTCCATCAAAAAGTTCAGAAATCATTCAAGAAAGACTGATTTGATAGAAACATTAAAAAAAATAAGTTTAAGACAAGAGACCTAGTTTTTCTCTATGACAACAAGTTTTCATAGCACCCTAGAAAGTTCCAAATGCATTGGTTGGGTCCATATGTGATCAGGATTGTGACAAAGGCAACTGTTGTTTAGTTAGAGAAGTTGAATGGGGAACCCATGGAAGGACTGGTGAATGGTAGTCAGTTGAAACTGTATAGGGATATTCATGCTTCCGCACACTAGCTTGACCATGCAAAATGTGTATTATAGCACTTGTACCAGGAGAAGCCTCATCACAGAAGAATAAACATTGCAGTAAGAAAGCAACAACGTCAGTGCAGGAAGAAGTCTATAGAATGGAGGAAATAGATCCAAGCTTAGCAAACTTTCCCAGAACATGACTACATAGAACAATAGGTCAGCAATATAGTGTAGAATGAGACACAACAATAAGAGAAGGATCAAGAAGAAGAATAGGAACATGAAGAACAAGGAAATAAAACTCGTTGCACAGTAAGAACCTAGGTAATGTAACATTTATGATACTCGAGAAACAAGAAAACCATATACCGAGATTGAAGAAGAAATTTAAAAATGAGTTCCATGCTTATTTGACTAGATTACTAGCCGAGAAGAACACCTTAAGTTAGCATTCACCGTGCAGACTGCACGAGAAATAGAAGCAAAAGACAATATTGTGACATCATAGGAGACTTTCGAAAATCTCGTTGTGACACTAAAGGGAGAAAAGAATCATAACTTAGTGGTTCAAGATGAGCCATAAGTGAGTGTTGGGGGCCTGTTGGAGCAAGACATGTTGGGACCAGTTTGGTAATCGTGTAGGAGAAAACCATGCGACAAGTCGGTTAAGGAGTAGCACACGCAGAAGAAAGGAAGGAATTTAGCACATTTTCAGGGGTTAGTATGCGTAAAAGGAGGAAGTTACTTAGGCATTTTGGTCCATTTTGTAACGAGATAATACCTAATGAAAATGTATAAATATTTAAAGGTTTTTGGGTACAGGGGGGATTGAGAGTGAGAAAGATCTAAGTGTGCACTGTATGTGGGAATGAAAAGGGAATTTTGGGGTAGAACTGAGATATCATGTATGAGCATAGTACACACCTTTTGTAAGAGAGGATGTTGAATAATAATATAAGAATCTTGTCATTGTGGACGTAGCCAATATTGGGTGAACCATGTTAAAATATGGTGTCTTTGTGTTATGTTGTGATGTGTTTATTTATTTTTTTATTTATTGCACACACTTAATGTATGTTGGTTAATGGGCTATGTATAGCTAAAGGAGTCAAGAGGATCAATCATTCACAATTTGCATATGACACTCTGTAGCTAGGAGGATAATCCATGATTATTGCTCTAATATTCAAATTAATTATGGATCAATTCATCCAAGTTTCGGGAGGCTTAATTAACCATAATAAAAGTCAAATTTATGCTTGGAACATAAAATCCCCAATCATCCAAGGTATTGCTCAAATCCTATAGTTTCCCATTTTAGTTGAGTGGAAAATAGTTAAATACCTTGGAATGCCAATTTGCCTCAAAGCTCTCCCGGGAGATACTTGGAAAATACTTTTATAAAAAATAAAAGACAAAATGGAAGGATGGGGTGCTTTCTGGTTGAATCCATCAAGGCATCTGGTGCTAGTTAAATCTGTCCTGTCATTTCTACCCATTTTTCAATTTTCTTCTCTTTTTGATCCCATGGGATTTAAAAAAGTTCTAGCTCGGGACATTAGATAATATTTATGGAAAGGAGGCAAATAAAATACAAAAATATTTCATTTAAAAAATTGGAACTTGGTAAGAGCTCCAAACGATCATGGAGGTCTAGGAGTTCGAGATCCTAAAATTGTGAATCTTGCTTTGGGTGAAAAATTCTTTGGAGGTTGGTATCAGGGAAAAATGAATGGTGGAAAAAATCGTTGATAAGGAAGTACATGGTTGGAAAACGAAAGATATGTCTAGATTCTCCGCCATCCCAGTCAAAGGGTTCTCCAATTTGGAATCTCCTCAAAACTTCATTTCCTCTTATTCAATCTTCCTTGCATTAGGTACCAGGAAACGACAGGAAAATTAATCCTTGGAAGGATGAGATTCTTGGTTCTCTCCCTCTCCACCAAAATGTCTCTCTTAGTGATATTAGACAATGGATGATATGTCAAAATAAAATTTGATCTCTATTTGATATTTATGTTTGGCATACTAATGTTGTTTGGCAAGATTGGAATATGGAATTTATTCCTCCTCATCTTCAATATCAAGCAGATCTTCTTCTCCTCGCCCTCAAAGGTGTTGCTTGTTGGGCATGTGTTATATTCTTTGCATGGGTGTGTGTGTGGGTGCATCAGATACGACAACTGGGTTTTTTGCTATTTTTAGCGGATTTGTAAATTAATCCTGGATTAAGGGATTAGGGTTTTGGTATCTACGAAATACCTAAAAACATTGTATATATTGTATGGTGAATGGTGAAATTTGAAATAATGAAATAAGAAAGGTTTTCCCGGTTGAGGGTTTCCGGTATAAAATCTCTGTGTATGAGCCATTGATTAATTTTTGTATTGCTTAAGAATCTATATGCATTGCTTTACTTCACAAGTTTAAAACTTACATGTGGTATCAGAGCTCGTTTTTGGCTTCAAAGGGATGCCTTTGTTGTTGAGGGTTTGGCTCGGTCTTGATAGATCAAGTTTATTTTGGGTTTGTGATAATAATTTTGTACTGCTTTTAAGAATCTATACGCATTGCTTCACTCACAAGCTCAAAACCTACACGTGGCATCGCAGCCTCGCTTTGCCTCAAAGGGATGCCCTTTGTTGCTGAGGGTTTGGCCCGGTCTTGACAGATCAAGTTTATTTTGGGTCTATTATAAACCCGTTTAGTGAGAGCTTTTGGCAAAGGGAGTATCTCGAGTATAGAAAGAGGAATGTATGAAGCCCATCTAGAATTGAGATAGAGAAGAAGTTCAATGGTAAAACTTTGAGCTATGGAATCTCAAGATGGAGGACCTTCTCACTGTGGATCCTAGTACACAACCAAATGGTACGTAGCCTACTGACACACATTCGACTCGTACACAACCTACTAGTACAAAACCTACTAGTACACAAACCACTAGTACAATCAGCCTATTGGTATGTCAAGGAAGATTGGGACAGTTGGACATAAGAGCTAAGAAGTGTCTATCTCGACTCCCACCGAAAATTCGGTGTTATTGAATGTCTCTGTGAGAATCTATAGCCATGAACTATGGGATAAGTTAGGAAATTTATCACCTAAATTCCCGTAAACAAGTTGTTTCCGAAGAAGTTGTATCATCTTAGGATGGAAGATGGAGATTCGTGACAGAACATCTAAATGCATCTAATACTCTGGTAAGTCAACTTGGCTCGGTGCATTATGGGATTGCATAAATAAGATAAGGTATTACTTTACAGGTTTTTTCCTGTAATTTTGGATAACTGTGTTGTAGTAATAGGTGAAAAATTCACTCAATCTACATTGAAGTATGAGGATGTAGTTGTATCCTTATTATCCTAAGAGATGAGGAGAGAAAGCATGGATGGTCACAACACGATGCTTTATTTGTAAGAGGGTGTACCCAAGACAACCACCCGTAGCTGAGGTGGAGATCTAAATCTGTTGTGAAGATCTAAGTTCTTAGAAAATCTTGAGGAAGTGTGGTAAAACAAGGGCATTATAAGAAAGATTAAAAGTCTAAGAAGGTTGAAAACAAAGTGGATTCGAGTAGTGTTCCAGAGAGGAGAAACCTCCATCAAGGGGGTGATGTTTACCTGGAATTTATAGGTACACATGCAGATCGTAATGTATGGTTGATCAACTTGGGTGCATCATACCATATGACTGGCCGTGGAGTGGTTCTCTAATGGTGGTGATGTATTCCTAGGAGATGACCTCGACAACAAAAATCTTGGGACGGAAGGCAGCTAAGTTGCTGCTAAACGGTGGAAGGATTAGAACTCTCCTAGGGTTCTACACATTCCAAAATCCAGCCGAGCCTAATATCTATAAGCAAGTTGGTGATGCAAGAGTGAAAACCTAGGGGATTGAAAAAGAACACTTGCAAGATGGTAATGGGAGAAATGGTGTTGATGAGGGGAGTCTTGCCAGAACTCTCGCATAAGTTATGGGAAGCACCCATACTACTGGTGTACATTGCTATTCCCGAAAGGTAATCTATGTTGAGACAAAGATTCAATAATCGTCTCCCGTAGGTACATCTCATGCCATGGCATCAAAGACCATTGGAGAAAAGGCCCTTGGAACACCAACGCAAAAGGTAATAATAGGTATGTCCGAATTGCACCGGATTTTGATTTATGGACATTGCATATATGGTAAATAAAATCAAGATTCCCATCCGGTGCTACAAGAGCAAAGGGATCTTAGAGTTGATACTGCTGATGTATGCTTGGACCTGTTCCTGCTCCATCCCTAGGTAAATCAGGTATTACGTTTCATTCATAGATGATTTTCAAGGAACACATGCATTTATTTCTCTTGTTAAAACATGAGGCCTGATAAATTCCAAAGAGCTCTAAGGCCTCAGTAGAAAACTCCACGAAGAAAACAAAGGTACCGAGAAACGCACAACGGCGACACTGCGGAAGCTTTAAATCACAACTGCAAGAAGCGGCAGAAATGCAGAAGACTACCCACACACCCCGCTATAACGGCCGCGCAGCGATTAAACAATGACGGATGGAAAAATCAAGGAGCAGCTCAACCAAAAGGTCGGGTTAGACAAGAATTTTAAGGTAGGCAATGGTACAACATGTTACCTAGTCAATCGAATCTTCACTGGAAACGCTGGATGATAAAACCCACACGAGGTATGGACTGGAAAAAAAACCCTCTCTCACACATCTTGAGCGTTTGGTTGCCGCTCATGTACATGTTCCAAAGGAGAACAGGAGTAACGGATAATAAAATAAAAGCGCATCTCATTGCTTATAAAGATGGTGAAAGGTTATAAGATTTGGAACCCAAAAATTAAGAAGGTTGTGTATAGTCGAGTTTTGGTATTTAGAGAAATGAAGGTTTTTTTCAAACAACAAGTCCTACCAAGAAAGTAAGAACTGTAGAAAATAGAGTTTGAGTTTGATGATGCAAAATCCGAATCATATGAAGAAGAGGAAGAAAAAAGAACAGAAGAAGAACTCATACATTGAGGATAATAGTGAGAGATAGAAGTAAACCAGAAAGGTATAGTCTACATGATTTTTGTTCCAATTTTCTTTATCTATTATCGATGATGATCCCAACTATCGTGGGAAGCAAATTGAATTCAGAGGATAGTAAACCCTCGAAGAAGGCCATGGTTGAAGAAATGGATGCCTGATAAGAACAGGCATGGGACATATTGAGTTGCCACCAGAAGAAAACTTCAATGGGCTGGTAGCAAATGGTTGTTCAAGAAGAAGTTTAATGCACAAGGTAAGGTGGAGAAATACAAAGTTTAGTTAGTAGCAAAAGGTTATTCCCGTGTAGAGGGAATTGACTTTTGCGATATTTTTTCCTGCTGTTGTTAACTTCGCTAGATTTTTCTATTGTTGTCGCTTTTGATCTTGAAGTGGAGTCAGATGGATGTGAAGACAAAATTCTTACATGGGATCTGGAAGAAGAAATTCACATGAAACAAACCATATGGCTTCTTTGTAAAAGGAAAGGAAAGAGGGTGGTTTGTAAGCTAAAGAAGTCACTATATGGTTTGAAGTAATCACTTAGGATGTGGTGTTGCAAGTTTGATACATAGATCCTTGGATTGGGATTTCAGGGCAAACAGGTCACCACTGTGTATATTCCGGCGAAGGTTGGTAATCGCCTATTTATGAAGTGTTGTATGTTGATGACATAGTTGTTGGTAGGGAAATAACAGGATGTTATTTGCGAGGTGAAATCACATCTATCCTCCAAATTTTACATTAAGGATCTCGGCAGGTTTGACCTCATTCTGGAATGGAGATTAAAAGAGATCGGTAAACATGAAACTCTCGTTGAATCAAAGAAAATATGTTGAGGACGAGTATTGGTGTAGGTTTTAATATGCATGGAAGTAAACCGTCAAGGTTCCTATTCATAGGTGTGTAAAGTTATCTTATAGATCAGTGTCCCAAGACACTGAAATAAGAAGAGGACATGTCCTGTGTTCCATATGCCAAAATATGCTTGATTTATGAAATGATTTGTACTAGACTGGACATTACACATAAAGGGATTTTTGAGTAGGTACATGTCAAACCAGGAAGGAGCATTGGAAAGTAGTAAAGCATATTCCTCAGGGTAATCTTCGGCACCACTTTCGCTATGGATTGTGCTACCAAGGAAGACCGGATTTGGACAGTAAAGGGTGGACATACATGGCTTTGGTTATGATGAAGCACCGGCCGGAGAGATCCGGGATCACGTATGATCTGCAACCGTATGTTTAACCTATTTGGAGGAGCAATCGGCTTGATGAGAAAAGACAGGTTGTAGTGGCACTTTCAACTACAAAAGTTGAATATATGGCAGCCACTCCATGCAAGCAAGGGAAGCAGATGACAAGATTAGGCACTGTGCATTGGGCTGGTACAACAAGCGCGAGTATCAGACCTGCGACAATCGCAGTGTAATATTCCCCGAAAGAACCCATCTTATCATCTCAAGACAAAGCATATTGATGTTCAGTAATCAATTTGTGAGAGACACATGATTGAGGAAAAGAAGGTGTTGTCGGAAAAGGTTAACACTTTGAAGAATGCTGTAGAATCATTGGCAAAGCCCGGTATACGTAAAGTTCTCTTGGTGTAGAGGAAACATGGGCATTACGCCTGGATTGTTGACCATATAATCCCTCGACCCTCGGATGCAAAGAAAACAACAAGTGGGAGAATACATACGCGTTTACATTCCTCGTAATGTAAGTGGCACGATACCACAACCGCCCCAACGACGCCTGCTATTTTTAGCGGATTTGTAAATTAATCCCGGATTAAGGGATTAGGGTTTTGGTATCTACAGAATACCTAAAAACATTGTATATATTGTATGGTGAATGGTGAAATTCAAAATAATGAAATAAGAAAGGTTTTCCCGGTTGAGGGTTTCTAGTATAAAATGTCTATGTACTCTGTGTATGAGCCATTGATTAATTTTTGTATTGCTTAAGAATCTATATGCATTTCTTTACTTCACAGGTTTAAAACTTACATCTGGTGCACTTGCAGAAGATTGATTCTCAGGGTTGGGGTTATTTTGGGTACTCGGTAAAAGAAGGATACATGGCTCTTTTAATGCAAACTATCCTTCCAACAAAGGAACTGATGTGGAAAAACATATGGAGCAATGATGGATTACCTAAAGTGAATACATTTTGGTGGAATCTTGCTCATGGAAAGATAATTACAGGAGAAAATTTGGCTAAAAGAGGAATCAAAGTCCCCTTTCACTGCACCCTATGTAAAAAGAGTGAAGAAACATCCCATCATTTATTTTTGGAATGTAATTTTGCAAAGTAGGTTTGGAAATCAGTATTTGTAGAATTATGGTCTAAAATCCAATGGTCGTCCTCATGAAAAACTCTTCTTGGAAAATAGGGAAATCACTATCGGGGATCCTTCTCTGGAAAAATGTTTTTTCAAAGAGTATGGAAGGAAACACCTAAATTTGTTTGTTGTAAAATATGGTTAGTGAGAAATAGAAGTATTTTTAAAGATCAAAACATGAATCTTGGAGTCGTAGCTTCTCATGCCCAGGGGAAGTTAACAGAATTATTCAATTCCAAAAGAATAAGAATAGCATTACCACAGATGCTAAGCCAGGACAAAGAAATATGGATGGATAGGATTAATGTGCTATGATCAATAAGGGACAAACCCGATCTTAGATCAGACTACCAACTTCATTCTACCTCTTTAGATTTATAATCTTGGCTCATTTCTCAATCCATTTATACCTTATGTTTCGATGGAACTTCTAAAGGAAACCCCAGGGAGGCAGGTGTGGGAGGGGTGCTCTTTGACCCTAGAGGAAATCAATTAATGGAGTATTCTTGGAATCTAGGAGCCACTATCAATAACAAAGAAGAAGCATACACTTTGTATATGGGCATACAATTGGCAAAGAAAAGAAAAATCATTGAGATTAATATAATTGGTGATTCTGAAAACACAATTCGCCTCTTTATCAAGGCCTCGTCACCAAAAGAAAAAAGTCTAGATAATCTTGTGGACCACATTAGAAAATATTTGCAAGGACTTCAGGCACATTTTTTTCACATCCTTTGTCACCATAACATGATTGGGGATTCCTTAGCAAACAAAGTTATTGGGCTAGCTCCTGGTCATATGGGGGTGAATGGAATGGTGTTGGTGGTTCCCCCTCCATAAAATTTGAAATGACCAAGTTTCAAAGTTGGTTCAGGAATGTGGTACATCCACCTCGATGTGTGGAAGGGATAGGTGTAGTTTTTTATATCATCTAACTCCTTCAAAATCCTGGAAACAATCATTCCAAATCATAAATGTTATCAGTCAGCATGTGGTGATATCATTCATAGGATGGAGTTTGTACAAGCAAAGCCTGCAAATACACTGGTTATGATGGCTCTGGCTTAGGGCAGAGGTATGTTCATCATAGTGGAAGGTGGTGAGGAGGGTGAAGTACATATCTTCATCCAAATTAAGGAGGATCTCGTCAACAGTATCTAAGATATGCATTGCCAACTTGTGAAGGTTATCTCAGGTATGTGTTGGAAGCATAATTATAAATGCAATTGGGAATAAGGTTTTCCATAATATTTATAAAATTTGGATTTGGAGTCTGTGTTGAAAGCATCTGGGTAGATTTTTCTTTGATAATTTTGGACCAACTAAGAAAACCAGAGAATTTTCAACAAATTTGGATTTTGTAATTGGTGGATTTAAACTGGTGCATTCCCCTGAAGAAGGAAATACATGCTATGGTAGAAACTCTGCAGAAACTTCATAGAGGTTTCTCAAGCTTCTGGAATACCCAATTATTAGTACTCAAGTTTGTTCTCTATGAATTCTTTTGGACAAGGAAGCAATTATGGACAACAGGGAGTGGACAGACAATGTGGATGAGGAATTGGAGGCTAGCAATGAGGAAAGGAAAATATTGACTCTCAGAGTTAATTCCCTTAGTTCTACAACAACATTTACACTTGATACTCTCAGTCATCATCATGTTCTCATTGGTTAACTTTAGGATGAAGTAGATTTCTCACGTCTTCATCTTATTTCTCTTCAAGAACAAACAACATAGAAGAATGAGGATCCTATTAATTCAAACTCGATTGCAAGGCTAGCAGAAGGAGAGGAATCAGGATTGGGAATTCTACTAGACATGAACGCACTAGTGGAAGTCGAGGAGGAAGAAGAAAAATCAGAGAAAGCTCATGAATGAACAAAAGAGTGACTCATATCTAGTGTATGTTTTAATACCCAGTATGTAATAAGTTTGGTGTCAAATCCATGTAGCTAAAATAAGAACTAGTAGTAAGATTGGGACAATGATAGATGGTAGAAAAACAATAGGCTGAAAGAAGCTCTGTCAGAGCTAGAATTATGTAATTTTGAAGACTCTTTATGCTTTTTGTGGCTCTAGCCACACCTTTTTCATATTAATATAAATCAACTAGTTCTTGTCAAAAAATAAATTATATGAAGCTTTATAGTAGAATTTTTTAATTATTTTATTTTTTTTATAGTAGAATTGTTTAGTTATTTTATTTTTTTAAATTTAGGGTAGTTGAGGTGATTTTAATATAAACAGGTTTTGTTACACAAAAAGGAGGATAGTATAAATGTCATCAAAGACTATAAGTGATCAAAGACTATAATTTATGTTTAAAACAAGATTCATAAAGTTTATGTAGAAGGTAGGAAGGTTAGGTCAGAAAACAATGTTTCATGGTTTAAATTAATCTTACATGACTTCAATTTTTTTTGGATTTCATAAACTGAATCAGAAGACCCCAAAATCCTTAAATCAATATCAAAATTGAACCACAATCTTGGCCTAACTTGCCACTAAGTCCATTGCAATGCACCTTTTTCTGGGAGCATTTTTGGACTTCAGTCCAGTGATAGATCCTTCATATCTCCCAGGTGCCTTGGGATTTTGGGTTTCATATTTCGTATATGACCTCAACATAACTAGGTATTCAGGTTTATGATTTCTAACATTTATATGAAGTTTTATAGTATAATTATTAAATTATTTTATTTGTACAAATTTATTGTGATTGTATATTTATTGATAATTTTATTAATTTTAAATGTATATGATTTTTAGCAATAAAATAGAAACTACTGACTTAGAAGCATCACATAAACCATTTTATTTTAATATGACTTTCAAAAATTATTTTTTCTTTTTGTTTAATGTGACTTTCAAAAATAGATCCCACTCAATATTGATACACATTACCAACACTATTAGTTTCTTCTTATTCTTTTAGGAAATCTATGAATATTTAATCCACTCCATCTCAAGTTCAATCCACCATATTTATTGTTACACATTAATTCTTGCCCATATTCTTCATTGTTTTTCTTGAGTATTCATTATATTCTTCTTTACCTATAGCTTTTAAAAACACATTTTCTGCATTTCCAAAAAAAAACTAACTATGATGTTTACATTGTTTTGAGCGTATTTCAAATACACATCTTCACATTGCAAAACCATTGACGTACTTAGAAATGGAGGACCCGCTAACATGGCATACAATTTGCATTTGTCATCTTGTTGATGACCTCCAACTACATAGAAGACAATTTCAAATCCATGTTATCCATCATGGAAAGGGAAACCTTTCAAGTCCAGAGATAAAAGAACTTGCTAAGAAATTTAATATTTATGATACTCAAACAATATTCATCTCTTATTTTCATACAACTGGCCCATTCTCTAAAGGATTTGGAATATTATATGATAACGTGAAAGATGCATTGCAACGTGAACCAAAACATCACTTAGCTCAAAATGGTCTTAAAGCTCATGTTGAGAGGTCTACCAAAACAAGTTCAAGTAGAGAAAAAAAAATCGAAGCATTAAAATCATCTCAACAAAAACCCATTGAAGGCATAGTTAAAGGTGATCACATTTTCTAAATTTTGAACATAACCATGTTCTATTACTTTACTTTGTTTTTTATAACATGATATTCCTACTTGTAAGTATGTCTATATCCTTCACACACACACACACACATATATATAAATAAGTGAAATGTATTTCCATATTTTCTCATGTAAACTGCAATTTTATATATCACATATATGTTGTCTACAATGCTTATCGTTAATGTGTAATGTAAACTACTCAATTTCATGCAAATAATGTAACATATTGATTGACATTTTCATCTATAATTTCCCTTTGAAACAAATCACTTGTTAATTGTAACACATGTTTTAATAGTTGTAACATAATATTTAGTTTTATATTGGAGTAAAGTAAAACAAATATATATTTCTATATCTATAATCTAAATACATAAACATTTTCAATGTGTGTGTGTGTGTGTGTGTGTGTGTGTGTGTGTGTGTGTAAAAGTGAAAAGCATATCCATATTTTCTCATGTAAACTAAAATTTTATATATCCCATATATGTTGTCTACAATGCTTATCGTTAATGTGTAATTTAAACTACTCAATTTCATGCAAACAATGTAACGTATTGATTGACAACTATTTTTTTGCAATTGTGATAAAATATTTTACATTTTCATCTATAATTTCCCCTTGAAACAAATCACTTGTTAATTGTAACACATGTTTTAATAGTTGAAACATAAATATTTAGTTTTATATTGGATTAAAGTAAAACAAATATATATTTCTATCTCTATAATCTAAATACATAAACATTTTCAATGTGTATATCTTTCTTTCTCTCCCTTTATACATGTATATCATCGACATTAACTTTTAAAGTTTTGTTATTCTTACTAACGTGAAAATATTATTCATATCATCAACATACAAATGTCTTTCTTTACATAACATAATATATTTGTTTTAGGTTTTACATTTAATCTCCTACTATATCATGATTTTCGTTTCCTATTGTCTCATGTTTATTCCTTCTTAAACTCTACACAAGTACATAAAGTATTGTTGTTCAAATAGTTGCATGCATACATCAACAAATATAGTGATACTTGAACACTTGTTTTTCCTCTACTTGCATATGTATTCTCCTTTAATTCCATTTGTATCCATTATATTTCACTTAATACATTCCTTGTTCTTTTCCTATGTGGTCTTACAGTGACCTTGTACATCTATTTTTTACACAAAATATCCAAGGTATGGAAATTGTGTTAACAACAAACTCGCTTACAAGGATTGGAAATGGAGAGATTATTTCTAGTCTTGTTCTACAAATTGTGGACTTCAAAGTAACATTAGAAGACTGTTACTCAATAGTCCTATCCGATAATGCAAAGTTTATTTGCCTCAACACTTGGTCACTATTTCACTTCACCTCAACTAGAAAAAGGGTCCTTGGTTGAACTACAGGTCTTCACTTGTAGATCTATCCAAGAAAACAAGTATGTCTTCACTCTACCTTCTCTGCATGCCTCAAGCTTAGTTATATTTTATACAACTATTATCTTGATTTTCCCTCTACACATTCCTTTAATTTTCACATGCATCGTACACACCAACCACATTTTACATTGCTTACTATGTGACCAATAGTGTAAGTGTTAATTGTACATTGTTTTTATTTTTTTTGCAGAGTTATAATAGTGCATGAAATCCAAGTACATACTTTTAAAGCAGACATTGTTGGTGCCCCAACATTGATAGAAGATGTAATTTATTTCACAAAACAACCATTAGAACCTACTAATACACCCCCCAAAATTATACCTATTGTATATTTGGATTCATCCCTAAAGGTATGGACTCTAAAAGTCAAAGTACTTTCAAAAATTGATCTATGCACATTCACTAATGCTAATGGAATTGGCCATGTATTTAGATTTGATGTTATTGATGCAAAAAATGGTGAAATATGCATTACATGCTTCAACATCCAAGAGACAAACTTTCATCCTTCCATAGACATTGGCAAAGTTTACATCATCTCAAAAGTGTACATCAAGCTTGCAAAAAAAGAATTCAATCATTTAAAAAATGATTGGGAAATAACTCTAGATATTACATCGACCATTGAAGATTTTTTAGAGGATGATCATTCAATACCAAAACATAACTTTTTTTCACTCCTATTAATATGGTACCAAATTTACTCAACAACACTATAGCTGATACTATTGGAGTTGTGATCTCCATTACCCCTATAGTGACCATCATGAGAAATAATGGAACAGAGACACATAAGATAACCCTCCAACTAAAGGACATTTCAGGGTATAGTATAGAGATCACATTATGGGGGGTCTTCTGTAGTAAACATAATATAGACCAATATTCGATCTCAAATGTCTTTCCAATAATCATTCTCAAAGCTGGAAAAGTATATGACTTTAATAGGATATCAATTACTACAACCTTCACATCCCAACTTTCCATCAATCCTATTCTCAAAGAAGCCCGAGATTTGAGAACCTAGTTTGATAACCTTTAACAGATCTAACTTGTCACACATTATCTACACATAGAGCTTCAGGAGGGCACCCTTCCTTTCAAAAAAACTTGGTTCACATAGAAAATGAGGGAATTGGAAAAGTTTCAAACCCTACATTCATTTTGGTTGAGGAAACTATTGCTTCTTTAAATGCATACAATTTTTGGTATGTTTCATGACCACTCACATTTAAAGACCAAAAATGCAAAAAAAAACTCACACCTATTGAGGATGGTGTTTGGAATTGCCAAAGGTGCAATCAACATGTTTTTGAATGTGAATACAGGTACATTTTCCAGTTCAGCATTGAATACCAAACATGAAAAATCAATGTTACCACATTCCAAAAAGCCACATAACAACTTATAGGCATATATGCTGAGAAGTTATATGAATATGAATATGAGGCAAATACCAAAAAAATCACAAACATATTTGGAAAGTTGTTCTTTCATAGTTACTTGTCCAAACTAGTAGTGCATTAAGAAACATTTGCTAATAAAAAACAAATCAAATGCATCATGATTTCATGTGATAAAATTAATCACATGTCAAAGACAAAAGAGGACATCCCAATTCCTGAATTGTTGGCTACATAGTGAACACAAAGTCTTATGGTTGTTTCTTTCAAACACCAACTTGTAATTTTCCTACTTTTGTGCATATACATATTATATAAAGTGTTTATGTTTCAAAGATTTTTTTCTTCATTATAACATTTATATGGAAGAAAATCCAACCTATGTATTCACTTATAAGATATTTTAAAAATTAAATATATTGATTTTGTAACTATTTTAAGAATGTGCTTAAAAAAAATCATATCAAACATACATAATACAAAATGTGCTATCAAGAAATTTGGGTTTTAACTACAAATTGTTCATTATTTCTCTTGTAGGATATTCCATCTGACACACAAAATGCCCCTGCATTCCAAACAACACCAACAAACACCACATGTGAAGGACTCTCAATATCATTCGAAAGGCCGCTCTCTTTCAACAAGGCATGACATCAAATACTTCACATATAAGTTATTCACACATTCAACTTCCCAATAAGGCTTTATGAAATCACCAATGCTATACAATTCATGCTACAGAAATAAACCAAAAAATAAGATATAGATGGAACAATGACATCATTAACATAGAAACTACTATCCCAGTCACCACTCCTCTATCTACATCTAGAAGCCAACAAAATGAACATCGTTGGATAAAATATGCTAGAAAAAAAAACTAAACTAAAGAGACTTAGAGAGACTTCACATATAAACCAAAACCAACCTCATGTGGAATTGCCAACACATGTTCTAGAACATCAAACCCATACACATGCTTTCCAATCTTTCTGAAAATGTACAGATGCCTTGTCTAACATACATACATGTAGTGCATGTATGGAATCATATCCTGGCATTCCTACTCGCCCATCTCCAAATGGAAACATTTGTACTCGATGTCATAGAGAAAATAATGGTCATCGTTTCTCCAAATGGTATAATATGGACCCCTGTGACCAACCCACAGTCTTGTCAATACTGACACAAGTTGAGGAAATGATAATTTCTTGAGTTAGCCCCATCTTGCAAGTTAGACATGCTTTAGGTGGACAATACAAATATAGTGGCCACACTATCAGTATCCTAGAAAAAATTGTTCAAATAGCAACTTACCTACCACATCACCTTTCATATCTTGACATCATGGTTATCAAGAAACATGGAGGAAAGGGGAAATGTTATGATTGTTATGTGACAAAATATCATGTCATCAATGCATTTCTCTACACATTGAGACATGAAAATAATTACAATGATGTCCAAATTGACCAAAAATCACTTGCATCCCTTCCCACCACTCACATCAATGTCTCCTCTAGCCTCCATTATGTCTCTACATAAACTTTGAATTCTCCCAATGAAGAGTTGAATATCACATATATAGAACACCATGTTGTTTTCCAAGAGGACCAACCAATGTCTTCCTTTGCATTCAGATTGCCTAATATACAACGAGAAATGGAAAAAATTAGAGCATTTTTTTACATTACAGATGACGATCCACCGAAAACAATTGCATGGTCGACAATTGGCCTATCACCAATTAATGAGTACAACACAAAGGGTCTATTTGACATGGAATTTCTTACTCTTTTCTCCACTAGGGATGCCATGCCTCACCAACCATGCATGAGAAACATCTCACTTGATAGCTATGTAGTACACTTGATGAGATACCATGAAAATAGGTTTCGTAGCCATCCCCGTTGCATATATTACCTATAAAATTTGATTATGAACCATCGAACTCAATCAACAACTACATTATTTGTCAAGAAAAGATAAGATCATAACACACCCACGATTATCCAAGAGTTATGTGCGCACCTCAAAGAACCACTTGCAGACAAACTCCTAGAATAGTCAGAGAATTATGGACCGTGCATAGGCTTGAGCTAACACAAATGATAACAAACTTTAATTCCCAACCTTGTTTTTCACTCTCAATGCATCATACACAAAATGGTCAAAATTACACACAATTATGAAAAAGGGTAGACCTATTGACCCAATGCTTCACCAAAGTTGGCATACACACAATGTCATTGAACTCCCCCACACTATAACTTCATACATGCAAAAAATGTTTTCAATCTTCCATGAGGAGATACTACAAAAACTATGCACACAGCTGACTATTGGTATAGGTACATAATCTATAATACTTGAAAGTACCTCTCCCCAACCTATACATTTATATCATCTATATTAATCATTTGATATTCTTTTGTAGGTATGAATGGAAACATTGTGGCTCTGCACATATACATGGATTTCTATGGCTTTATGGTGCTCCAAACATGGAAAAATTAAATTGGGAATACCCAACTCAAATCTATGATGCAAAGAGTTTCTTTTATAACTATGTTACAACCTGGAATCCTAGAGAAAACCATGACACACACA
>SNQJ01S0040654.1:130246-146296 GCA_010110895.2 Picea sitchensis | reverse complement strand
TTCATGTCCTCCTGAGTTTTGGATTCCCACCAAATGAGTGTTGCACTATCCAATCTTAAAGAAGCAAGTTGAATCTTAGTTTCAACATCTTGAATTTTTTGTATCCTACAATACACCTCAATCTGACAAATCCAATTGTCTAGTTTCTTAGCATTAACTTCTCCATTGTACATTGGCAATTTGAATTTAATATCAAGCTTTAATGAAGGAATTTGTGAAGGATTTTTACCATGTCCCTTTGGAGAGTCCAGAAGAGGTCTTGAATTAGTAGAAGAAGAAGATGGAGGAGAGGGTGGTGGAGAAGCACCATTTCCTCCATTTCCATTCAGAGTTTTATCACCACTGTCTCCCTTATGCTTTGAATGGTTGGAGCCTTCACCTTGCAACCTTGTATTCCTTTCCATCAAGATCTTCATCATCTCTCTCATTTCCATGACAGCCTTTTTGAGATCTTCATCTTCTGCAGAAACATGTTCATGACTCTCTTCATGAGCCATACTTGGTGAATGCCTCCTTGAAACTTGCGGTGATGATATAAGCTTCCTCATTGAAAGATGAGAACTTGGCTCTACAAGTTGACCTTCTCCTCTTGTGAGTTTCAACCTTGTGAGCATAAGAAAACAAAATACTTGCAAATAATCAAGTCTTCAAAAACCAATGCTCTGATACCAACTTGATCTAAAAATGAAGAAGACTTGTATTCTTGAAAGTATTTGCAAGTTAAATTTGATGTGTTAAAATGCAAATGGATCAACTTTGCAACACAATTTTAATAGGATTTACTCATTCAAGATGCATATAAACAGCAGCAAAATCAGTGAGCAGAAAACACATAACATAGCAAATGATAAAGGAGTTCACCCCTCTCTTGGGTACATCTCCCGGTCCAGCTTCCAATGGATCATTTGTATTATTTGCTCAAAGTGCTCAAAAATGTGCTTTGCAATGCTCAAAATGCCAAATAGACTGCTCCAATGGCTTCAAAACATCCAAAAACCCATAGCTAGGTTTTTTCGGCACCTCATTTGGCCAAAAATTGAAGAATATAGGCTTCCTGGAAGTCCCCCCTTCAAGCTTGTTGTCTCTGCATCTACAAAACGCACCCTTGTTGGCTCAACCTAGCCCACATGCATATTTAGGCGTAAAAACTTAGCACCAGGTGAAACCGCGTGAACTGTACAAACTGTAGGATGGTTATGGGTGCACCTAGCCCCTAACCATCAAGGGCAAGGTCATATGACCCATGTGACCGCGCGTTTAAAAATAAGGGCCAAGAATATACACAACCGTTTGAACCGAATTTAAATCCAAACCAAACGCATACCCGCGCGCGCTTCATGGTATAACAATGGTCATATGGCAACAAATATGTGACCGTTGGCTATATTAAAAGGGCTATGTTAAAACATATAGGCGAGCTCGTGATCATATTACAACACATACAACCGAGGTTTAGTTTTGAATGTGCGTGCAAAGGTTTTAAACCGTGGCCATATTACAATATAACATAACCACGGGTTGGGGCTAGGCCCTAGCCCGACCCCCCGCCCAAACATACAACATTTCAATTCAAATAAAATCCACACCATATAGTGTTAAGAAACACTATGGTGGTGCGTTGGTTGGTGGTCTTTGCCAAATCATTGCACGCAGGTGGAGGTCACGGGGTCGAATCCGGTGGACACCAAATAAATTTTAAACCAATAAATAGGGGACACGTGGCGACCATTGATTGGGCCACGTGTCGCCATTCCATTCGCTGCAAACAAACCATGTCACCTACCAACTGTGCAAATAGTTGCCTGCCACGTGTCATACGACCTGCCACGTCAGCGTCCGTACGGACTGTACAACCAGCACCCCTTTTTTTGCATGTTTGTCATTTTGAACAGAACATGATATCTCTTGCTCTCGATGTCCGTTTGAACCCAAACGAGTTGCGTTGGATTCGTAACGATGGGGCCTATGATCCCATTCAATTTGAAGTGATTCCGAGCACTTTGAATTTTTTAGCAAAATTTGATTCTGTGATCATAGTTAGTAAATGTTAAAACTTTGATATACTTTCTTAAACATAGACAATGTCACATCATTGTCACCCAACCATATCCATTCACATATTCCACCCTCAAGCACAATAACCTTTTCTTAGATAGAATGATTCTGAAAAGTATAGACTATAACCAATAGATAAACCCTAACCAGAAACACCACTGTTGCAGAAACACAATACCAAGAGAACATATATCTACTAATAGAAGTGTACCTTTATCAACAAAAGAACACAAGAGAGATACCAGAAATACTGAGATTATATCACGACAATTGTTGCACCACCCTCTCCAGACTTACACATCCTTCTATTGCAATTACATCTACTTCTCCTTAGACTTGCGCCCTCCTTCTCTTGAGTGAGTGTGTGTCAAATGAGTTAGTGCATTCCTTTATTTATATTAGTCTATCAGGTGACTTTTCCAAGTGGGGACGAATTCTATTTCTGGGGTTTTCTATTTCTTTATTATTATTCTCCTTGGGTCGACTTCTCTTATAGGGTAATTCCACATATGTTTAATGGTTCTCTTACTTCCAGAATATTTTATTCTAAGTACAAAGGTTACACTTGGAGGTTAATACCTCATGCATATACCAAACCATCAACACTCCCTCTTATCTAGGAAGGCATTAACTAATATGTTCTTCATGTAATGGTCTTAAACACATCCATCCATCTCACATGGCATGGGAAATACTCACATGTTCTTGCAGACTAGTATATAGGTAGAATCACCATAGCCATACAGGTTATCTCATGATCAAACAGATCGTGTCACAAGTAGCATGGACACACAGGATCATTCATATTCAAACACATAGACTATTTGATGGTCATGTCACAGCCATGCATTTGGGGCCTCATCAACACATGTAGCATCTCTCTAGTGGGAACAACATCATCATCCTCTCAGACCTTATGTCATTACATGGCTTTCATCTAACTCACACAGAAATAGGCAACCATCCAACTCACACAAAATATGGAATATTTAGTTGAGCCAGTTTACATAGAGCTACACTACTATCCAATCCAAATAGAGTCTAGGAAACTACAACTCATCATATCACACAGAATCTAGCATCTTTTTCTCACATAGAATCATCCATCTTACTAACATGGAGTCTGGATCAATGATCACTCATGTACATTGGGTCATATAGCTCACTAACACAAAGCCTATAGAAATGACCACTCATGTACGTAAGGTCATCCAGCTCACTAATATGGAGTTTGGATCAACAACCACTCATGTAGAACTATCCCTTCTGGTTGGCACACTAGGAATTTAGCCCACAGTGATTAGGAATTTAACCACGAAGGTTAGGAAATGTAGTGTTCACACACTAAACATCTAGCCCAAGGATAGGAAACACATCCAACCACATAGGTTGTCCCTCCATCTTGAAAATATATGAAACTCACCCTCCCCAAAGGATCTACATATACTGACCTTGTGTGAGGTCATTCTGACTAGTTCCACAGTGAGTAACATGCATGTAAATTGCCACCTATTGTTGTCACACTCTTCAAGATATTTCCCCAAGAATCACATATTTGACCCATCACTCCCTCTTATGAGGGAAGTCCTTCTAGACCATGCCAAGATTGTCCCTGAAGTACAAAAAATTCACTATTGATAGAGGCTTGGTCAACACATCTTCTATCTGCTCATTTGTAGTGAGATATTGGAGCTTCACTACTCCCTTCTGCACCATATCTCTAATATAATGGTACCTGATCTTGATATGCTTGGACTTGTCATGAAACATCAAGTTCTCTAAAAAATTCACACAACTCTGGTTGTCACACCAGATACCAATCACCTCTAACTCAAGATCAAACAATCTTGCAAGTAGCTTCTAAAGCCACACTGCTTCACTACTAGTTAACCACGTTGTTATATACTCTACCTTAGTCATACTGAACGCCACACTATTTTTCTTTATGTTGAACCATGAGAACATAGTTAATCCCAAGTTGAAGTAACATCTAGATGCCCTCTTCCATTCTTTGATACTAATGGCCCAATCTGAATTGGTATAACCTTGTAGTATTTTCTTGCAATCAAAAAAATATCTGAGTCCATAGTCAATTGTACATTTCAGGTACCTAAATACATTATTTTCCACAATCAAGTGAATATGTCTTGGTTCAACCATATACTAACTCAAAGTGTTCATGAAAAAGCATATATTTGGTCTAGTGTTTGTCAAATACATTAACAAACCAATCATCTTCTTTTACATGGTGATATCCACTATCTCTGAAGAAGTATCACTCAATAAATTCAGGTTCTTCACCATTGGTGTGGGAATGGATTTACAATCCATCATTCCAAATCTCTTTATAATATCTACAACATATTTTCCTTGGCACAAGAAAATATCATCCAGTTTCTGCCACACCACTATACCCAAGAAATAAGGCATCATACTCGGGTGTTTCATCTCAAACTCTAATGCAAGATTTCTCTTGCACTCAGCGATGAGTTTCTTATTCCCTTTTAGAAACAGGTCATCCAATATCAAAGGGAAACCAATCCCAGGATCATCAAAATGACTGCGTGGTATATCCTACCCTGGGTGCCTACTTAAGTCCATACAAAGATTTCTTCAATCTGTAGACATGAGACTCCTTCTCATGTATCTTGTAGTTTATCTTTGTACACTTCTTCTGACTATTGGAGAAAGTGTCTCATCATAATATTCTCCCTCTTTTTAGGAGAATCCTCTGGCCACAAATTAGACTTTGTACCTCTCTATGCTTCCATCAAAAGCATGTTTGATCTTGTAGATCCATTTTGAATCCACCACTGACTTCCCCTATGGTCTCAAGAAAAACTCCATATCTCAGTCCTTCTAACTAACTTCCTCTTCTGTCACTGAAACAAGGGAATCTTCCCAGGAGGTCCCATATCTCCTCGAAGCCTCTAAATCTTCGATCTAGCCTTCTCAACTCATGGCACCTATCCTTCAGTCCTGGAAGACATATCTCTCTCCAATCTAAATCTTAGGAGGAATACTCTTTTAATGAAAGTCTCTAAGCCACTGACTCTCTCTAAGATCATGCTCATTCCAAGTCCCCATGCTCCCTTTGAAGTTTGAATCCCTCTAAGTATATATAATCTCTGGAGCCATATGCTCCTTCTCATGATATGTCTCGTCAATGTTATATATCTTTGCATCCTACAAAGTGTCAGGGGACCATGTTGGTTTCTTCCTGGTTATTGCAACGATTTTGGGTAGGCCCTTATGGGTCTACTAAGAGTGATCAACTGAACTAGAGGGATCTATTCAATCATCTTTGGAGCCTTCTACTCCTTACAATAAATATCCATATGAGATACTTTGTATCTCACAAAACTACCCTTATTTCCAGAAGGTTTTAACTCCATCCTCTTTTGCTTTGGTACATGGATGTTTACGGTCATGCATACAACTTCTTATATGGATAGCCTGATCCATGTATAAAACTAGAGACCATCTAATATGTTTCCTCCTACAACTGTCACTATAGATCCCCTTAGATTTATCACCTATGACTTTCCTGGAACAAGAACAACAACAAGGGAAAACAATAGACAAGAATAATACTCTTATAATAATAATGAAAACAGTAACGAGAACAATTTTCACAGTAGCTCCTTATCACTTGTCAGGATCCAAAATAAAAATGAAATAATAATAAATAGGAACAACACTCTTCCATTGTTGTGACCAATCATTCCTCCATGATAACCTACCCCAGACAAGAGAAACAAGAGAAAAATTATTTTCAATATAATAGCATTTTCATAAGAACATATCTATGTTAATAAGAATAAAAGATAATTTCATGGTAATCATCATAGCATTACCAAGGTGACCCGCCAGGAAGAAACACAAGAAATATCTCCTAGAGGATATGTTAGTTCATCTTGCAAACAAGTATAAAAAAACATTTATATTAATAGTACTCACATGCTACCAGGTATTCATTGTATCTAGAAGTAATAAAATCTTTCAAAGATTGTTGTCACAACTATATTGTTTACTTGTAGTGTAGCAATTATCAAACTTGATATGTGCAAATTGGAAACTTATCAATTTAATCAATCAAAGTTGGAACCTGGAGTCTTATCTTCAAGAATTATTCTTGTTTATTTTCTTTTGAGTCTCCTTCACTCAAGATGACATGTATTCTCTCCAATGTGTCCCATGTACTAAGACAATATGCTTTCTTGACAGAAATATGAGTTAGGGAATATAATGAAAATAAAATCTAAAAACTCAACCTTAATCAATCTAATATTTTGACTAAATTCAACTTATAACTTTAACTTTGAACATAGGTTTGACTTCAACATATCAAATTACAATTATATGTTCATAAGATTACAATAATGTCAAAACAACTATAGGCATATCAAAACAATCAAACCTGGAGTGCATTGTTCCTCTAAATGTGTTGGATCTGAGATCCCTATGGATCTATGAATTTTTTGCTTGGAAACAAATACCCTCAAGATAGTTATAGTGTTTTAAATATATACAAGTACATACCTCTGGCAGCAGCGGAAAACAATCGTAGGAAGAAACATCATCCGACAACAATGACACGCAATGATGAACCCAAAAATTTCAAAGTTCTCCAACTTTCAATCTGAATATAGTTGGAGATGTGTTAGGGTAGGGTGCACTAGGACAATTAAGACTTAGGCCCAACACTTCATTGAAAGTTCCCAACAAATTTGGGTTTGGGTTTTCTATTGCTGCAAAACCAGAAACCCTAAATTCCAGAAGAATGTCTAGCGAGTTGATCTAGGGAAATAATAATTCCAACATCCTTTCAACGAGTTGCTCAATGAGTTACCAGAAACTTCACTAGACTAGAGGAAATGCAATTGGAACTGCATCTGGTGCTACAATTGGCACTGCAACTAGTGTTGCAATTGGCACTACAACTGATGTTGCTTCATCTCCCACTGGCTCTTCAACTTCAGAAGACTGTAGATCTGATCCGGGAAAATATGCACCCTCCTTGGGTGACCTTCTTAGTGGGTTCAGTAAGTTCTCAACAAGCTTGAAAAAGGGGGAAACTGAGGATGTTCCTTCCAGTGGTTAGACTCTTATAAAGGAAACCAACTCTGATACCATGTTAAAATTTTGGTTCGTTTAACCATAGAAAATGTCACATCATTGTCACCCAACCATAGGCATTCACATATGCCACCCTCAAGCACAATAACATTTTCTTAGATAGAATGATTCTGGAAAGTCCACACTAGAACCAATAGATAAACCCTAACTAGAAACACCATTGTTGTAGCAACACAATACTAAGAGAACATACCTATACTAATAGAAGCATACCTTTACCAAGAGAAACACACAAAAGAGATACCAGAATCATTGATATTACACCACGACAACTACTACACGACCCTCTCCAAACATTCTCCTCCTTCTACTACAACTGCAACTACTTCTCCTCATACTTGCACCCTCCTTATTCTAAGTGAGTGTGTGTCAAATGAGCCAATGCCTGCCTTTATTTATACTATTATGTCAGGTGACGTTTCCAAGTGGGGTTGACTTCTCTTTCTAGGGTTTTCTATTTCTTTATTATTATTCTCCTTGGGTTGACTTCTCTTCTAGGGTAATTCCACATATTTTTAATGGTTCTCTTACTTCTAGAATATTCTATTCTAAGTACAAAGGTTACACTTGGATGTTAATACCTCTTGCAGCCACCAAAACATCAACATTATCACACTAGCATTTTTGACACCCATGTTGCATATTTTATGTCGGCTCAGAAGCCATGTTTAGTCCCACCATGACTTTTTGTTGAAGCCTCATGGATTCCTCTCAATCTCATTTGGGATAAGTTACCCATGGGGATTCCAAACAAAAATTGAGTTGTAACTGCATTGCATATTGACCGCTCAAGCTTCTAGGCCTAGTTTAACCATATTTCTATGCATTCCTAATAGTTTATATCCTTTAATTTATTCCTTTGCAACTTGAAACCTTTATCCCTCTATAAGACATTCCCCTGAGTGTCCTTATCCTGCACATGCTTCCTTACAATGAGCATAGGTATGTTCCTTGTGCTTTGGAACTAGTTTGCTTGCCTCTGACACTCATTTCCTATATTATGCTTTAGCATTCTTTTATTATTTTTTAGGCTTCAATAACTTGAGCAAAGCACAACCTTTGAGTCATTATCTCAATGTTTTTGGGTTTAGTTTGGCTTTAGGAGACTTTTCTCATTGTTGAGTATATTGTTCATCGGTTGGTTATTCTTCCAGTCATATGGAGCATCTTTCAATGCCTCCTATATCACATATGTATCCCAATTTGTAATCCATGCCTCCCAATTCATATAATGTGTTGTGCTTTTGCTCAATGAAAGTTTCATCCTAAGTCTGCCACTCTACCAAAACCCTTGATTTTCCATGTCAAACATCCCATGTCAATCAAGTACATCTCAGTTTCAAAAGTATTTTTGTACTTCACTCATGCTAGTATAGAAGGTCCCCATTGACTTATTTCTAGCAAGTCTACTCTTATCGACTACAACTCATTTCTCTGAGAGTATGACCTAGAGTTTCACCCTAGGCCTATTTCCATCAATTATAGGTGACCTTGCACTCAGTAGATGACAAACCATCATTGGTCATTGACTGAGTGATTTCCTTTGTGTTTAACGTCAACAAAAATCATCACATAGGGATTCATGCATTACCTTGGTTTCCATCTAATCCCATTGGTAGATTCCTCTTCTTTGTTAGTAGTCTTAATTATTGGATACTATTCAAAGAGCCTCTATCATACGCTATTCCATATGGTACATGCTAGAGTCATGCCTTATTTGGTACACTATTCAAGGTAGATCAAGATCTTAGTCTTTGATCTCTGGGTTAAGCTTATTGAGTCTTCATGTATTTGAATGTTCCACTGTGATTAATAAAAGAAGGCATGAGGCCCGAGTTTGTCCTTTTTATCATGTACTATGTTATGAATGTACGATATTATATATGTTAGACTACAAATCACTTGTATGAATGTTATTATGAATAAATGATATCTAATACACAATTCTTAGTTAAGTGCTTCCCATCTATATTATTCCATCATGTTGTGCATAAAAATTTGGTCTCTATGATTCTCATGTGCATCTTGGGTGAGACCTTATTTAGTATTTGAATATTGAATATGTTGACATGAATGGGGTATTTTTTGTAACCCCTTTCAAACATTTGATCTGAAACCTCGAGCCAACAATCACCATGGGTTGGTAGAGAAATTCAGAATAAAAAACATCATTTTTTTAACTTTTTTCTACACAAACTAGCATGTATGCATTCCTAATGCATGCAATCTTAGAAATGTGCACATGTTGCTAACACATGTACACTTAGAAACAAACACATGTTTTTCATTTGTGTGCATTGTGTTTTGTTAAAAAGTTGACATGGTAAGTAATTCTCCACATGGTAATCGCTTGGATGGAGCTTGAGTAGGGGCTAGAGATATTTAAACAAGAATGTGTGCACATTCCTAAAGTGTTCATGCATTCCCAAAATACAATGGTCTCACATTCTCGTTGCAATGAAAAAGGAAAGAAACTCTATGTCACCACATATAATTTTTTTAAATCCTATAAAGAAGGAATTTGAAAATGCAAGGTCAAAGTTTGGGGCCCTAGGTTGACTAGGGGTTTGACTCACTAGTGTGCATATTTTACTCATGTCTACATTCCAGACAATGGCATTCAACTTAGCATTTATTATTCTATTACCTTTACTTTGAAATTGCAAAATGGAATAAAGAACATGATGGCATCCATAATACATAAACAATTAATGTGTGTTTCTGTGTGTGATTAAATGCCAATTGTTGTCCATTTCCACTAACTGGACACATGGGTCTCCAAAAAATAACCTAGTCTTCAACAACACATATAGAAGAACCATCAAAATACACTATCTAATTGCCTAACATATAGGCTACTACTAGTGTATAAACAATATATATTAGAAGCATCCATATACTAGCTACAACACTTCACAAGGAATATATATGCTATGATAAATCCCTATATACATAGCCTTGTTAATGTGTATTATTGTTCCATCATCTATTTGGATTAGGATTATATTTGGAAGCTCATCTAGTGACTTAGTGGTTGGGTGTTCATCAATACTTAGTAGGGCCAATATACCCTACAAGGGATGATGCAAAAGTTGAATGAAGTAACCATCATAAATAATTAAGCTCCAGCATTACATGCATGTAGAAATTAAGTAGTTAAGTAACCTCATGAGAAGCTAGTATTGCAAGGAAAAATGGGAAAAATGTAACACATGGTATGGTAAGGTCTAAGCACCTAAGTCATTTCTAGCCAACTCACCAACCAACCACTTTCAGAATCGACAAAACTTTGACAAACAACTAAGGTCTCTTTTTACTTCATCTTACACCCATTCATTTTGGATAAGTTAATAAAAAATTCCAAAATTAGTAGGTAAATCTATAAAATCATAAAAATATTCTTGTATGAATATTAATTAATGTTCATATGGAACTCACATGTACATATATGTATATCCTTTTTCTAAATAGACTCATATATTGGGATTCAAATTGAGTATATCCAACATATTGAAAGGATTTGGTATGGCTATAATTGATGTGCTACACGTAGGTACAAAATTTCCAACATATACCAAACTAAACACAAGGCCGATGATAACCATTTCCATAGGACAAAACGCCAACAATGCACTATTATGAGTGATGCCACAAATAAAGAAGAAATTTGGATCTCAAGCACATATACATAACAACCTACTATGGATGTGTTATATTAATAATCTCAAAGGACCAATGCAATGGTGCTTCCACTGTCCTCAACACAAGTAACCTATATAAGGAAGAGAAACCCATGGCTACCACTTCAAACCCCTAAGGAAAATTCTACCACAATAACCTACAACCATCCATACAATATTCATAGTAGTTGAATGAATTCATCCACAACAATAATATGCTCTAAATCTACATCATGATGTAACTAGAAATGGTCTCAACAAGGAGGATTTAATACCAAGACAAACTTATCAATGGGCATGTCGAAAAGGGTTTTTTTTGGATTGATTTGGGCATAAGAAAAATAGACAAAACCAATGACTTTAACCACTAGTTACCTAAAAAATAGTAGGGGAACCAAAACAATTTAAGGAGAAAAATAATGAGTTTGGCAACTAATATTATCACAAGGTCAAATTAGGAAATCTAGCTACAATCTCATAAGCAAAAGGAATGTGGGATGTGATCTCATTCTTTAGTAGGGAACATTACAGGGATAATTTTAAGGATGGAAATTTATATCAAAATGTAGAAACCTTTGTGAATCTTACTAATCCTTAATATAAAAACTATAAAATGTTTGGAGATTTTTTGTATAAATATTCAAATTTCTAAGGATTTTGTATAGGTTCGATAAAATTTGAGCTAATATTTTAGGTAAAATAATTTTATTTGATAGGATTTGGGTGAATCATTTTTAGAAAAAATGGAAATTGGAAAATCTTTTTTTGGAGAAAAGCGTGGAAAATTATCCCACGTGTGAAATTTAGCGCCTAAAAGTTTCCCTTGAACATTGTCAAGAAGCTCGTGGTCATTCCCATTCAAACAAAGATTGAATTATGAGCAATGGAAGACAATCTCAAATTCCAAAAGAGACATGAATTGGCTTATGAGAGATGTGGACTAAACACATGGTTTTAAGCATGCTCATGAGGCCCCTACACACTATCATTTCAACAATGCATACAAATATGAAGCAAAATCTAATACAATAATAAAGGATTAAAGGTTACCTCCTCTACATTGTTCTTCAAATTAGAGGGTTTAGCCTTGTACATGGCAACATTCCTCCCCCTTCTTTTCCCCTTTCAACCTATTAACCTCTTTAAGAAAATTGGATTAAATTAGGAAACTACCACAATGAATGCACATTCAAATCAGATGTTGAAGCTTGGCTTCATGGATGATTTTAGGGGCTAAATTTCGCTCATGGGCTAATTTTCCATGGTTTTCCCCCAAAAAATATTCGTTATTCTAAAAATGATTAGCCCAAATTCTATAGGATAAAATTATTTTACCTTAAAAATAGCCAAAAAATTTCTACAAACTATATAAATTCCTTAGAAATTTGAATATTTTTACAAAAGAATCGCCAAACATTTATAGTTGGCATATGGAGGATTATTAAGATTCGCCAAGGTTTTTACATTTTAAAATAAATTTCCATCCTTAAAATCATCCGTGCTTGGCTCTATCTCAACAACAAAACCAATCCTCAACATATAATTGAAAATTAGCACTCCTCACCAAAAACCTATTTGAATAGGATTAACAACTAATTACTATTACATGGAAGCAGGGTTGGAATTTCAAATTGTTAAAGCCCGTCAAATTTGACGGTTTCTACTGTTATAATGCCCGTTTGGTCAGTTTTAAAGAAAGAAGTTGACGGTTTCCTGAGATTTTTAACTGTATTTGGGCAAATGTCCTATGATGGGCAATTTGCCCATCAAATTCCATCCTTGCATGGAAGGTAGATCTTGATTGTTACAAGCTTGGAAGTGTTGGTTTGGTCCCTAGAAGATGCAAAGTATCATGGTGAGATAGGCCACGCAAATTGATGAAAGCAAACAATGATTCAATATTTTTTCCCTTTTTCAACCCTTGGATCATATCTTGGATCATATCAATGGCCACGATATTTTTCATAGTTTAAGCATTCAAACTCATTTGTGCTAATGTCAAACCGTTTCCTTTAGAAATGCCCATATTTACAATGTTTTCAATACATCAATCAAATACATGGTTTAATGGGGGTCTTTGTATATCAAAAGGACTATCGTAGAGTTACTTTGCAAATGACATCTAGACCATATGTATATGAATGAGTGTTCAAGGCCTGAAACTCCTAGTGAATATACAAACAATCCTCTTGCAAATGATCAAATATCATTGAATTATCATACAAGAGCATATTGCAATTTTCTTTGTAATACCAATGCTTACACATCACCATTATAAAAGAGATTAGATGATTGTCACTTGAGATGGTATAACAATCCTATTGCAAATGATCAAGTATCATTGAATTATCATACGAGAGCATATTGCAATTTTCTTTGTAATACCAATGCTTACACATCACCATTATAAAAGAGATTAGATGATTGTCATTTGAGATTGTATTAAATGTTTAAGACTTCAAAAGCATTTTGGAAAATTTATAGATAGTCTTTTCTTCATTGTAAAACTTCACAACAGTATGCATGTTAACCATTTCTAAAGTCAACCAATTACAAGTGAGTTTAGTTTTGATAGTTAGGAAGAGTATGTTCTATTGGTTTTTTATTAATAGTGGAGATTTGTTAAATATGTGTTGTTATTTGGTAAAAGAGGAAAGTTGCTAAAATATTTAATAAAGAATATTAATAATTATATTTTTCTCATTAGCTTTGAATAACTCTGAACTAGTATATTATTATAATAATTTTCAGTAACCTTGAGTTGAAGAGAAGTATTATGAAGTTTTTCTCGATTTTTGTAACTTGGAATGTAAGTGATATGTTGAGCTATGAACTAAAATATTAGCTTAATAACTTTGAACAACACTGAACTAGTATATTATTGTAATAGCTTTGAACAATCCTGAATGAATTAAGTGGAATTACTATGAAGTTTTGGGGAACATTGAAATTAGGAAAAAAAAAAGTTTTTGGAAACTTTGAAACTTAGAAAAAAAATAGTTTTGTTAAAATGTAAGATATCACTTCAATATCCAGAAATTATGTTCAGGACATATAAGTAAGAAGTTATTTGCTTTGAACTTTCACAGAGTCCGAGGATATTTACATAATGTTCACCAGTATTATCAGTCCTTTAAATAACCACTTGTTTAAATTGATTGAGAGCCCAGTTCCCGAAATGAATGCATTCTCGGCAGGATTTGAGCTCTGAAGCCTGCAGGAATCCGCTTGGTGGGTTTACTTTTGTAAGAAGCCGCGTGCAACTTGTGGTTATAGCACTGACCAAACTGCATACAAAATCAATGAATGTGTACATACAAACCGTAGGCAGACCAGCCAGCTGCAGGCTTTTTCGTTTCGGCATCTTGTCTCGTCTCAGTCGTCCCGGACTCGTCCTACTCTACATAAAATTCCATAAAATTTCAGCAACTGAGAACTCATATAAAATTTAAGTGAAGGCTCCGAGGAATGGAGCCGTAGATAGAAAAGTACGTGCGGTCGAGTAAGGGAGGCCGGGGCTCTGGACTCTGGCTGCTGGCTGCTGGCAGCAGAAGAAAAAGTCCAGAAAACAAAATGCATGTGCATGCCGTGTCACATCACACCCGTCACTTAACGTCTAATCTGTCGCACCCTACAGGTACGGTAATACAAGAGTATGATTGGATGTTTTACTGTTTTAGATTTGATTGGAGGGCAGTCTGTGGGTGCAGAAAGCAGGGGCGTGCTTTTCATCAGTAGTTAATAATGCAGGGAGGCGATAATGTAGATGATTACTCTACCGTCGTAGATGTGGCCACAGGTGCTGCTTCTGCCACTGTACTCTTTGCCCCTGCTTTTCATTAGTAGTCAATAATGCAGGGAGGCGATAGTATAGATGGTTACTCTACCGTTTTAGATGTGGCCACAGGTGCTGCCTCTGCCACTGTACTCTTTGGACGCAGTAAATGAGAAGTGTATGCTTTTCAGAGGTTGTGCCAACGCGATCCTAGTACTAGAAACTGAAGGTTATGTCAACGATGACAGAAACCTATCACAAATTAATGAGTAATGAATCATGTCTGGTCTCTTCGTTAAGGATAGATACAACGATCGAGATCTGTGAAATTTTTTTCTAGTTTAAGGCATTCTTAGGTCATTACAATACAAGGATATTCACAGTTACAAGTTGGTATAGTTTAAGGCATTCTTAGGTCATTACAATACAAGGATATTCACACTTACAAGTTGGTATATTAATTGCCTTAGTTTAAAGGTTCTATGTTTTGGTTCTTTTACAAGTTGGTATATTAATTGCCTTAGTTTAAAGGTTCTATGTTTTGGGTTTTTTTGGGGGATATTTACTCTAAATTTCGCAAGAAATTGTTGGATTTGCAGATTTCAGTGGTTAATTATGTACAATCGGACTTACCCAAGGGTTTTTCATGAGGCTGAATCCATTTCAGCATTCAGAAACCCAACAAAAATGAAGCTAGTCATGAAATCTGTGATAGTGATACGAACAAGCTCTTTGTTCCATGTGAATTTTTCCCATGTCCTCTAGCATCAAATCTGTTAAATATATTGTAACCTCAACAGTCTGACTGTACACTGCCAGTTGTCCTGGCCAGCTATACTTTCTATTTTTGTCTTGCTTGAGCCTATTTAGCTCAGCTATTTCCCTTTACATTGTAACTTCGTTTTTGCACTCTTCTTCATACATTTAAATATACTGTTTTTTGTTCTATCTTTCTCTCTGCATTTCTTTCTTCACAGTTTATCATGGTATCAGAGCTACAACAGTAAGCCTCTTCACACAGGCTAGAGAGCAACACGATCCTCACAGCGCAGAGCTTCACGGATTCTGAGAGCACGCGACACAGACTTTTCACAAAGCTTGGAGAGTTGTACGTCATACTCTCGAAAGATCCTCGTAGGAAAATTCCACGAGGAAGAAGACTGTCAAACGCTCAAAGATCAGCGTAAGAAGCTCACGTGCCAAAGCAGAGCGTACAACGCTCGAAAGAACGAGGAAGAAGAGATTGCAGAAGGAAGAAACAGTAAAGATTCTTGTAATCTTTTCAAGAATCATCAAGATTCACGAAGAAGAGCTGCAGGAGGTGGGAACTCTTGAAGAATTCAAAGAATTCGTTCAAATTCGCTAAAGATTCCTGCAGAAGGCAGAATTGTTTAAAGATTC
>SNQJ01S0040654.1:116025-130236 GCA_010110895.2 Picea sitchensis | reverse complement strand
TTTTGAGATATGTTGAAGGAACTCTCAATTTCGGCTTATGGTACACTAAATCTGATAGTAATCAACTTTCTGGTTACACAGACAGTGATTTTGCAAGCATCCTAGATGACAAGAAAAGCAGATCTGGACATGTTTTTCAACTGGGCATGAACCTAATCTCATGGGCATCAAAGAAGCAGCCAATTGTTTCAATATCTTCTGCAGAGGCAGATTATGTCGCTGCTACCTCAGCTTCTTGTCAAGTTGTATGTCTAAGAAGAATATTGAAAGATATGTCACATACAGAAAATGATCCAACTCGTATTTTCTGTGATAATACATCAGCAATTGCTTTATCCAAAAATCATGAGTTTCACAAGAAAAGAAAACACATTGACACTTGTTTTCATTTCATACACGAGCTAGTCAATAATGGTGATATTGCACTACAATTCTGTGGTTCTCGAGATCAACTTGTTGATATCTTTACAAAGCCACTAGGAAAATCGTTTTTTGATTTTCAGAGACAACACTTAGGCATAATCAGTTCTGATGATTGTAACTGTTGAGTTTAAGAGGGAGTGTTAAATATATTGTAACCTCAACAGTCTGACTGTACACTGCCAGCTGTTCTGGCCAGCTGTACTTTCTATTTTTGTCTTGCTTGAGCCTATTTAGCTCAACTATTTCCCTTTACATTGTAACTTCATTTTTTCACTCTTCTTCATACATTTGAATATACTGTTTTCTGTTCTATCTTTCTCTCTGCATTTCTTTCTTCCCAGTTTATCAAAATCAATGCAATGAGCAACACAAGGAGTCCAATATAGGCTCTGATACCTCTCCATGAGCAACTTTCCAATAGCAACATAATTGGCATCATTGTCCGTAATGACTTGGACAACATACAATGGACCTATATCTTGGATGAAGTTATCCAACAACTGACATAATAAATGTGTATCTTTAACATATGCAAATGCATTGATAGATTTGATAAGCAATGTCCCCCTAAGAAAATTAACCAAGAAGTTGAGAATGAGCATGCCCTTCCCATCCGTCCAACCATATGACATAAGGGTGCATCCTACGATCTCCTATGATTCCATCAACTCACCTAATCTCTTAGTGAAATCGGCATTTCCCCTTGAAGGAGAGGCCTTCTCAAGTCATTATAAGAAGGGCCCCTATATCACGAACCAAGAATAGGAGCAACTTCAAACATGGAGTGGTAGAATGGTCTCTTAGCATTTTTGAATGGTATGTCACTCCATAGAAAACATCTTGCCACAATCTTGTCGACCTCCTCCTTCTCCTTTGTTTTCACTATCGATTAAATAGAAGGTTTCCCCATAGGCACTGACCTCGACACAAAGAAAGGTGAGGATGTTGAAGGGCTAAAAATTCTGGAATTTGATATCGAATATTGGCTTTCCCCCACTCATGATATGCTTGCAAATCTATTTGTAAGCTCAAGCCTCATTTCTTCCCTTTGATCTATCTTCCCGTTCATTGCAAAAATGGATTGATTTGCAATGTGAACAATTTTTGGGGTAGATGCTAGGAAAATCCCCAATTCATTCCCTTGGATTTTTGCAAGGTGATATTTCAAGTTGCTAATTCTGCCAAACATTTCCATACCACATAACTTGCAATTCCACCTCATCCTATTATGACCATCATAAGGTAGACCATACTCCCACATTGGGTTCAATGGCTTTGGCATTTTCAAATGTGTGGATCACTAATTAAATTTGTAAAACTACGAGACAAAAAAATGGGGGAAATTTAGAATCCAAAGCCACAAAAAAATTCAAGAATGCTATTGTTGTTCTTGAGTCTACACTTAAGGCTATAAAGTGTAGAGTCTAAGCATCTAAAAAGAGTGAAAGAAAAGGAAGGGGAAGAAACAACTTGGTGGGATGAAGCTATGGCCGATCTCTGAGTTGTCTTTGTCTAGCTTCCAAATATTCTTAAAAGATGATATCCGGCTTGATGGCGGCCCATGAACGTTCGAGCTCTGTCCGGGTGGTGGCGGTCTTGAATATGGTATGGAAAATATTTAAAGCGATGTTGGTTTGATCCGATAGACCAGGTTCGATGTTGGGTTGTCTTATGACAGGTACAGTCATGGGGAGAATAGAGCTTTAAAAGAAGGTGGATGCTTTAAAGTGCTTATCTCAACTTTAAATTAAACAGGTAAAATTCGGTGAAGCCAATCAAAGGGTTTAATGAAAACGAAGGTCGTTTTCTGTAACTGAGTTTAAAATCTTGAAACCAAGTGTGAAAACATAGAGCTGTCAACAATGTGGGGCATCAATTTCAGAGGAATCCCACACTGTGGCAGAAGAAGAAAAGACAGGAATACCTTGATGAAAGCATATAATGTAGAGATCTAAATAATTCACAGTTCTTGTACCCGCTAGTAGCCGATACAGAGGAAAAACTCTAAATAACTAGATACCTAGAACTTGATCACCACAATAGAAGTTATACTAAATTGCAGCTAAAACATTCATCAAAGACATATATGTAAAAATGACATGAAGCATGAAAAACAGAGGAAAAACACATAACTCAATCTTGACGAAATATGGAGTCTTCAATTCACTTTGTATTAATACTGGCTTAAGAGAACTTTCTCTATTACAATCTATTCATGGCAAAAATCCCTTTCTATTACAATCTTACTTCTATTTAAACAAACTTCTGAACCTCTAGAATTCCAATCATTCTGGAAAATTGTCATTTACAAATGGAAAATTTTAGCGTTTCATCTCCTCCTCTTTGCCTTCCCTAGTAAGGGTTGAGCATCTTTCTTTCCCAGCCCTTCGGGCTCTAGAAATAGAACAAGTTGACATATGTCATTATTTAGCACCAAAAACCTGCCCCTTCGCCTACTCGATGAAAATGACGCACCTCTCCACCAACTAGGCTATCAACCTCGAAGGCTCTGCTTGGTTGCTTGCTTCAAAGGTGTAACAACTCTTCGCCAGCTGTGGAAAACTTTTCCTTACTTGTTGGTCCTCTGTGATGATGGAGCATAATTGTAAACTTGGCTATACTAGCCATTTGTCCATTTGGGCCATATCGACCTAGCTTATCTGGGATATCTCCACTTGTTCCTTCTACGTGTTTTCTTTGATGTCCAACAAATGTTTAGCTATATTAATCTTGACCAACGTCCCAACACTGCTTTCCTTATCAAGGTCTAGCAAACTTTTATTTATCAAAGAGAACATTTCCTTACAAGAATTCTTCACTTCATTAGCTCTCCCTTTGCTTTCTGATATATATTCCGCTCCCAGACCTTCAACAAGATATTTCCTCTAGTTTGTTCTACAATGGATAATTTGGAGTTGTCGATCATCTCTATCTTCATTGTAGCTATAACAACGTCTTGGAAAGTGATCTGTGCTGCCCCGACTTCTCTTTCTTTCAAAGAAATATTTTCTAATACTTGATCTATCATCTGGAAATGGTTTTGAATGGTTCCTACTTTTACAAGCAGGTTTTGTTGAGTCGTTAATACATTATGTAGGATTTCGGCGGCCTGGGATCTGAACACTTTTATGTCTAAAACCTGGTTCTCGACCACATCCAATTTCGATTGCAACTCTATAATTTGTTGCCCCTATTATCTTACCTGTGTTTAGCTAATTTTTGCCGACTAGTGCACCTGGTCGAGGTCGGACCTAAGCTTCTCGATCTCACGCAGGTCGGCTATTCGGGCTTCCTCAAGGCTCTTGCTCACCTTGTCCCTAACATTCGCTTCAGTAGTAGCCACTTTAGCTTCCAATTTATTGATCAGGAGGTTCTTTCGTTTCAACTAGGCCTTCAAAGTCCCAACTGAGTACTGATTGGATGTAGCATAAGCCCCTAGTGTCCTGACTATCTCCTCTGCAAATTCTTCCTCTTTCGCAGCCTTCCCATCTGTCATGATTTTAAATTTTTTAGCCATTACAGCCTCTTTTTGATATAATTCTTGCCTCACCACGACCTTTCTTCTTTTGTCAAAGAAAAATTCATTAGGAGGCAGCTCCTCTACAAAAATGGGTGTCAGTTCTTCATTGAAAATCCACCTTGCATCAGGATTCGCCTTTGTGAACTGTAAGGGTGTGATAATAGCAATCAGACTGTTGATTTCCTTGGATGGTTGTTTCGGGGTGACCTCTATGACCGGCTTGTTTGACGTGAGCGACAGTGAGTCGCTCGATCCCTGCGAGGGTATCTTTGCTTGGCCTTGGGCCTGCTTGCCTGGCATACCCTTTTCAAGGTTTCCTTCCTGCTTGTGGGGGACTTCGGCTCCTTTATTTGAGGTTCCAACCTCCCCTATTTTCCCTTGGTTCTTCTCCCCATTAGGACTCGAGTCCTTTTCACCTTTGGCTTCCATCTTCTTTGTAACTGGAAGCTTTGGGGCTTCGCCCTGTAAAATCTGGGGGAGACAACTTCATCGGTGCTCCTAGAATTTCAAAAATTCGGCCATATCTCCGGGTGGTAGGGATTGAATACGACTTAGGACTTCAGAGAAGGACCTCGTGCCCCGGAATATTTCATCATGAGGGGAATCCTCATATTCATATATTTTCAAGCCGCAACTCGCCAGGTGATTTCTCACAACCTTACTAGGGTCGTGCTTCTTGAACTCAATATCCACCAGCTTCATTTCTTCTAAAGTCGTAGCCTCAGCTTTGGCATGGCCAAAATATAACAAGGAATATGCACCAATATAAATAGGGAATGGCGGCCATACCTTTTTTTATACTCCTTTGAGCTCTTTGCTTATTCCGCTGAGCACAGTGTGTCTGGTGATCTCACGACACAATAGCTTATCTGGCAGGAATAGCAGGAGAGCATATGGAGGGACAGAGGTGCCGAAAACCCTGATATACGAAATTTCCACCTCTAGATACCAATCTTCCATGCTTCTTAGGTTGGTCACGACACTATCTGACATCCTGGGAGGTGGCTGGCCAAAGATGGCGACATGCAATGGCACCATTACCCAGTTGAAGATCTCGTAGATGAATTATTTGGCCTTATTCTTTGAAGATCTCGTAGATGAATTCTTTGGCCTTATCCATTATGTAAGCAGACATAAAGAACGAAGTTGCTTTCTTACTCGCCCTCTGTGCTCGATATTCAGTAATTCGACTGGTCAGACTGTCGAACAACAGTTTATCCCAGTCGAAGGAGAAACCCTCAGCGACTGTATGAATGAGTGGCACCCATGGGAGAAAACATTGGGTAGTGTCTTCCTTCCCATACAACCTGCAGGTCATCATCGCTATGTACTTGAACTATGTAACAGCCCTAGTAGAATATATGTTTAGGAATTATTAAGTAAAAATTAATTAGGGGATTAATTGTCTTAACATGGTTTTAACTAAACAAAGATTGGCATAATAATACTAATTAAATATTTATTAATTAATTAATTGTTATAATTTTGATTAATTAATTAATTAAATTAATTACCTATCACATTGAATGAACAGGGTAATAAATTAAAAAAAGATTAATAAATTATATTGTTTAAATTAAAAAGTTTACGTATACATAAGGGATAAGGGGCATTAATAAACTGATAGGGAACATTAATAAATTGGATAACGGGCATTAACTAGGTGGATAAGGTAATAAATGTGTAGGTAAGGAAGTAAATGAGGGAAAGGGCGGTGAAGGAGGGATATGAGGGGAGGAGGTTTACGAAGGTAGGCATGATCATTCTACGGGGGTTTTGGGAGGGTTCTCTTGGATTTGCACAGGAGTTGAGTTCTGTAGTCGGGAAGGATTAGTACAGGGGGCATCGGTTCGCTGGGGGTTTTGGGCACGGAGGCCAGGATATCCATATGGTATCCTGGAGCTAGGTAGTTGTCCTAGTTGGCAGGGTGGAAACTTGGTTTTGGGCAGAGTTGGTCTGTGGATTCAAATTGGGCAAGGCAGCAGCAGGAAGGTCAACAAGACAAGCGGAAAACAGAGGGTTAGCATCAGACCCAGGTATTTTAAATTACATATTTGTTTATTCTGTTATGAATTTTATTATTCGTTGATCAATTTATATGCGTATGTGTTGAATTTATAAGAAATTACCAAGTTTCATAAATCAAGTAGAAGTTATTGTTATGTTTGTGGAATTAATTGATGTTAAATTTATTCTGCTACTACACATGGTATCAGAGCACCTCGTTCACAATCTGGAGCCTTAAGGGCGAATTTCCCAGCTCCAACTCTAGCTCCGCCTAACCTGCAAACCAAACACAGAAATTTTAACACAAATATAAAAATAAATGAAATACATATAAAAATATATATATATCAAACCTGGGTTTTGAGGGAATTGTGCTAATTCCCATATTTAGTACACCCAATCTACCTTATAGATTCATCGTCCAATTAAAAAGGCGCATAAACACAAAGAGAATGGATCACGCCACCCTTAACCCCACCTTAGTCGTAGAATGTGCCTAGTTTCTATCCCTGCAATAATGACAGCCAGTTTCCCACATGGACGCCTAATAACTTTGGAAATCTTATAAATCTGCAAAATGCAAGCATTGTTAGAGATCTGAGGACCTGAAGTGTTAGCCGCACGAGACTAGAAGAACCCAATTGCCAACATTAAAGCTTTTTTCTATTCCAGCATAAAAAATTATTTATTTGGGTACTACAGTTCCCTTGACATCAAATTAGACAAGATTGCTCTTGGTGGTTTTCAAGCTACTGGCACTATCAGTTTGTTTGTAAAATGTTCTATCAATTCCAGATGAATTACTCTCCAAACCTAATTTGTAAAATTATTATCGAGCAGTAACAGATCATGAAATCCACAACAGTATGTTTCAGATGCAGTTTGAAACGTGGCCATTAAAAATTTGTCCGACTTCAACTAAAATAATTTTTTTGGGTGAGCGTGATGATTTGTGCACTATACCTGAGCTTGATTAACCAAAACCAAACAGCCGATCCTACTATACTATATCGGAAACTACCGAGACAGACAGGAATTAACCACCCCAGAAGTAGTATATGTCGCTTGTCAATGTCGCTTGTCGATGCACTCGATTCAGGTGGCAATGTCGGTATTCGATCAGGTGTCCATGCATTCTCGGTACTCGTTTACCGATGGGGATTGTTTCCAAATGAGGTTCCACGACGATGTGAGTGAGCTTCGATTAGGTTTCCACGATGCTCTCCTTAACCAGTCGAGTGGCTTCGCACCTAAAATGTAAATCTTTTTTTAATAAAAAAAATCCATTTGATAATCCCCTCCTTTCAGTCATTCCTTTTGCACTCCCGAAATCATTCAAAAGCAGTCAAAGCAAATGGTGAATCAAAAATGTATGATCTTGCAACTAGAACTGTTGGGGCAAGTAAAACCAAATACTTTGATGAGTGAGATGAACCTGCGTAAGAAATAGAGCTTTTCATAGTCTAATAATTTGAATCGGCTTATTCGTAATAAGCAGGAAAAGATGGACCGACAAAACGAGAAGCATGAGCAGAAATGGAAACGGGGATGATTTGTGCACTATACCTGAGCTGCGAGTAAGCTATAAATGTCGTGGGATGCTACATGCATCTTGACCAAAGCAAACTGCGAGTAAAGAATGCCAGATTGTAGGAAAATTTTGCAGAGTAGATCTAAGATTCTCAATAGTACATTGTGACGATGTCCTGTGATGCCTACTACACATCGAAATTGAGCTTCCAACAGAACCCAATAAACTGTTAATGCAAACTAATGTAAAATTACAAATGCATACACAGAAATATTATGTGTGCACATACATATTCCTTATTTCATCCCTACACGCAGGGTTTACACAAAATGCACAATGGCAAGCGATTTCCTCAGAAAATACATATGGCATTGCACCATTTCACCATGGAATTCATATCAGCACATGCTTACACGGGTACACCCAGTCGAAACAAATGTCTCGACCCTTTCTCCTTAGGATTAAACCTAACTACAAAAGAAGAAGGAATAAGCGATTAGGAGAGCTTACAAACGATGGAAGATCCGAAAATTCAAGCATCGTCCATTTCAGAGCGTCCCGATGATATGGATTGGTTGGTGTAGTGGTTATGGTGCTAACGTTGGGAAATTATGTAACTGCAAATGGCAGCCAGCACAAAGCACCCAAGGTCAAGGCACCATGCAAACCCAGAACGGGCCTCCTCTGGCAAACAACAGGGAGAAGCTCGATTCAAGTTAAACTGTACAACCCATCCACAGTTGTCAAGCACCTGCCACAACACAACGTAGGTTAGCCATGCTTTTCCCCTATCCATTAAACACTATCAAAATCATAACCAGACACCAAAGTAGAGACCAACGGGTTAACAAAACAAAATGCGGGTTAATAAAACCTTACACCAAACACCCAGGTGCCATTGCCATAACACAAAGCCCTGTGCCAAACACCAAGATGTCGAGGAGGACGAGGATGATCCCACGAGGAGGCCTTTGTGCACAGTGCATCTGAAAATACCCAACGATAAAACAAAACAATGCACAAGCCATCGCCCAAGCACCAGCGCTCAGAACTGAGCATGGAGCCTGCCGAGAGGGAGAGAGCATAATGGAGAGGCGACAAAATTCGTGTAAGGTTTTAGGGGAAGAGAGATTGAGAGAGAGTACGTGTAGGGTTAGGTTTAGGTCAGGAGGGCGTTGGAGGAAAGAGGGAGGGGCACGTGGGCTTCATGCATGCCCGCCCTTTGTTTTTTTTTTTGTTTTTTTTTTAATTTGTTGTTTTTAAATTATTCCTTTAAATTTATATATGTTTTATTTTAGATCACCGTAAAGTATTTATCTATATAATTTGTTGATTTGTTAATTTTCTTTATTTTATTTATTATATATATTTTTTGTAGTATGATAAATAAGTAAAAAGAAAAAATATATATTAATAAATAAAGTTTAAACATTAGTTTTAAAGATGTAAAACTAATATAATTAAATAAAAAAAATAATAATATAAAAAAAAAATTATTATTATTATTATTATTATTATTATATATATATATCATTTGATAAATTTAAAAAAAGAAAAAAGATCAAATCAAAGATTCAATTAAAGTGTAATTAATAAAGTTTAATTAGTAAGTTTAATTAAAGTTAATTAAATGTTAGAGGGTCCATGGGTTTTGAACCTAAGACCACCCACCAAGCGAAGTGCCTTGAGAAGAGCACTAACGCCAACGCGCCCTCATAAGTCTTTACAAATAAGTTCTTATACTTATTTAGATTAATGGTAACACTGTAGGGATTAGAGTGGTATTATTATTAGGAAGATACATCATGAAGGTTAAGACTAACTGGCTTATTACCTGACCTGTTGTTCTGGAGCCATCTAACCTAGTTGAATCATAATTAGTGAATGCACCAAAAATCAAGGTAAAGGCTTATTTGGTGCCGCTGATCTTTGTATCCCAAGTATAAACTCTGATTCTCCAAGCGTCGGGCTCATGAGACCATACACACAATTCGTCGAGCCGAGCGCCAAGTCCCTCCACTCCATTCCACCAGTCAAAGTCAACGCTAAATCTCAATGCAGCAATCGACAACTCCAACACTACGTGCCAAGGAAAAGCTCCCGAGTCAAGCATCGAAGGATATTTAGTTGTTAGCGAAAAGTTAAAAGGACTTAGACTAGGACAAGTGGGAAGGAGGCGGCATATGCACTAGGAGAGTAAGCATAGGAATTGGAGAGTATGGCACAAGGCTAGCGTAACTACAGGGCAAGGGAACCAATAGTTTTTTTTTCATAGGGGCGAATAAATCAAGCTTAGATGCTTAATCCTAACCCTAACCTAGACAATCCCCTAAAGGAGTAATGTCTGTTTACAGACAAGTAAAGAAAACTTACGCCTAACCCTGTTTCTAGTTTAAGTAGCACCAATTTGAAACGTCCTTGAACTCACCCTGACAACTTTGGTTGATGTAGGTCAAAGCATACAGGATGGTCAGGACTCGAGGGAGTCAAGGCAGGGGAGCGTCGTCGCAAGCACCGCCAAATCCTCCAGCGCCACCACCACCATCTCCCGAACTAACTCTCATACTGTGCTCGTTGGAAGCCATTAATGAGACTTTGAAGGGGCAACAACCGACATGGACTGAAGTGGAACACCCACCGTCTGGAACGGGTAATCCAGAAGCGTCAAGGGATTCAGGGGGAGGACCTCCACCCGAATACATCACACGAGAATTGCATAAGATCAAACTTCCGGAGTTTTCCGAGGGTCGTGCCAGTGAACGCACGGAAGCATGGTTGGAAGGCATGACAAGGTGTTTTGCCTTAAGGGACTATGCGTCCAACTCAAAGGAAAAGATCGCAATTTTTCAATTAAGAGACAACGCCTTGAACTGGTGGGGCAACTTGGAAAGACAACTACACCTTACCCTAGACACAGTATCTTGGGAACTTTTCGAGGAGAGGTTCCAAAGGAAATATCTACCAGCATACTACGAGGAACAACAGGTACGGGCATTTCATGCCTTAGTATAGGGAAACAAAACTGTAGAAGAATATGAGATCAGATTTATGGAACTGGTCAAATATGTTTCGTATATGGATAATGACCAACGACAGGCAGAGCGCTTCGTCTATGAATTGAACCCTAAGATAAGAGCTATGGTGCAGATGTGGAAAACATCTTCAGTAGCAGAGGCGGTGGAAAATGCACGTTATGCAGAAGAACACATGAACTTAACCGGGGGTACAAGACCGACATTTCCGTATCGTCCTGGATTTGTAGGGAAGGTCCTGAGGACATTTCCTAAGGGAGGGGGCTCAAGGCCACCACCATATGGTAACAGAGTCGCGCCAAGGACAGTAGTCACAGGGATTTTAATGGCAACGAGTGCAACGTCTCGTTCATCACCAACAACGTAGACAGGTCCACGACCATCTCAGGGAACAACTAGTAGGGGTAGGGGTTCCAGGGGAAGGAACTCATTTCAGAGACAGTCACATAACAGTTCACAGGTTCAATCTCATGTTACCTGTTGGGGGTGCGGAGGACCCCATTACCAGCGTGACTACCCAGAGTTACAATCAGGGTTTGTGCATAGAGAAGGAAAGGCACCGATGGGGAGAGCAAGTAGCAGCCACCAAATTTACGCAACAATTAATAATCGCCAGGCCGAACATCAATCCACGGTGGTGGAGTCATCAGGTACGCTAAATCATATCAATGTCAAGATTTTATTTGATTCTAGTGCGAGAGGTAGTTTCATTTCACCATCTGCATTAGAAAAGAGTGGGTTGGAAGCCTATGAGCAAGATGACTTTAAACAAGTCGAGATATCTTCGGGGGAAAAACAAGCGGTAGGACCTAGTGTTGATAATTGTATAGTAGACCTGGGAGTGTGTACTACCAGGTTGAAGGTATACGTCACTGCTCTTGGGGCATATGACCTAATCATTGGAATAGATTGGTTAGCAGCTCATTGAGCTTTGGTAGATTGTTTCGCAAAGAGGGTGCTTTGTGTCGACGATGAAGGAAGACCAGTAGAGATCCAGGGTGTACAAAGAAAAGTGTCATTACGCTTTATATCAACTATGAAGGTTAAGATATTCTTGAGACAAGGGTGTCGATTGTATGTAGTGGAAGTAGTGAATGAAAGGAAGGGACCCTCATTGGATCAGTACCTGGTATTGTCATAATTTCAGGATGTTTTTCCAAACGAGTTACCAGGGTTACCTCCTGAGAGGGAGCTTGATTTTAACATTGAGCTAAAACCTGGTGCAGAACCAATCTCCAAGACTCCGTATCGGATGACAGCGTCGGAACTTTGTGAATTGAAAATGCAGTTGAAAGAGTTATTGGACTTAGGGCTAATAAGGTCCAGTGTCTCACCTTGGGGCGCACCGGTAATTTTTGTAAAGAAGAAGGATGGATCCTTACGACTGTGTATAGACTACAGGGACTTGAACCATGCTACAGTGAAAAAATAGGTACCCGATGCCGCGAATAGACGACCTCTTCGATCATATGAAAGGAGCAGCAATATTCTCAAAGATTGATTTGCGATCAGGGTATCATCAGTTAAGGATTAAGGAAGGTGATATCCCAAAAACTACCTTTCGAAATTGGTTTGGACATTACGAGTTTGTTGTAGTACCTTTCAGATTGACCAATGTGCCAACAGTAATCATGAGCCTCATGAACGATGTATTCTGGAAGTACATAGATTGTTTTGTACAAGTCTTTCTAGATGACATCCTCATCTATTCCAAGAATGAAAGAGAACATGAGGAACACTTGCGAATAGTGTTGTCCTGCCTTAGAGAGAACAAATTGTATGGGAAGTTGTCGAAGTGTTCCTTCTTCCAAAAATAGATCCACTATTTAGGTCATATCATTTTCGGCGAAGGAATCTCTGTGGACCCAGAAAAGGTAAAGGCCATTATGGAGTGGCCAATGCTAAAAAATGCCCATGAGGTGAGAAGCTTCATGGGGCTAGCAGGTTATTACCGGAGATTTGTGGAAGGGTTCTCAAAAATAGCAAAACCCATCACCACCTTGTAGCGCAAGGGGGTCATGTATGAATGGACAGTAGAGTGTGATAGTGCATTCATTGAGCTTAAGAGGTTACTAACTAGTGCGCCAATTCTACGAGTACCGGATATGGAAAAGGACTTCACAGTCTGCACAGATGCGTCGAAGCAAGGGTTGGGAGCCGTGCTAATGCAAGATGGAGGAGTGATAGCTTATGCGTCAAGGAAGTTGAAGAAACATGAGGAGATATACGCGACTCATGATTTAGAGTTGGCAGCTGTAATGCTAGCTCTGAAACTTTGGAGGCACTATCTTGTTGGGAAAAACTTTGAGCTCAAAACGGACCATCAAAGTTTAAAACATCTCTTCACTCAAAGAGATCTAAATGCCAGGCAAAGGTGATGGAGTGAGTTTATGAGTGAGTAAGATTTTGGTATTTCGTACATAAAGGGAAAGGAAAATGTGGTCGCAGATGCCTTGAGTAGGAGACCACATATCTTCTCCTTGGTAACCTTAAAGGTCAATTTGAGGGAACATGTGTTGACACAACTCCCAGGAGACAGTTGGTATTTAAAGATTAATTCAAACCTTCAGAGCGAGAGGCAGTTAGATCCAAAGTATGAAGGATATAGTCTGGAAACAGACAGACTGTTAAGATATCAAGGAAGGAGGTACATCCATGAGAATGGGGATATTCAAAGCATCATACAGAAGGAAACCCATAGAGCACTTTATTGTGCGCATCCGGGTGTGAAGAAGATGTACGCAGATATGAGGAAGCTCTTCTTCTGGGTAGGCATGAAGTGCAATGTAGTCCATTTCATCGCCAAATGCCTGGAGTGTCAACAAGTGAAAGCCGACCACCATCACCCAGCAAGCCTCCTAAAACCACATGATGTTCCTATGTCCAAGTGGGAAGTCATCTCTATGGATTTTGTTGTGGGGTTGCCGCTCACATCCCATAGACACAATGCCATTCTTGTGATAGTGGATAAATTAACCAAGAGTGCTCATTTTATTTCGGTTAGAGACACTTACGATGTCACTGATGTGGCACGTGTGTTTGTAAGTGAGGTTATCTATTTGCACGGGATACCTAAGAAGATCATTTCGGATAGGGACTCCAGATTCACTTCTAGGTTTTGGACAAGTTTACAGTCAGCGTTGGGGACTCAATTGAACTTAAGCATAGCTTATCATCCTGAAACAGATGGGAAAACGGAGAGAGTAAATCAAGTCATGGAAGACATGCTTAGGATGTATGTCATGGATAATCAAACCCAGTTGGATAAGTACCTACCTTTCGTAGAGTTTGCCTACAATAACAGTTACCATAGCTCCATCGAAATTCCACCCTACAAAGCTTTGTATGGAAGGCCATGCAGAACACCATTGAGTTGGGATAGACTAGAAGACCGAGTAACAATTGGGCCAGAATTGATTCAGGAGATGGAAGAACAGGTGATTTAGATTATGCAGAGACTAAAGGAAGCACAGGATAGGCAGAAAAGCTATGCGGATGCACACAAGACCGACCGAAGTTATGAAGTGGGAGACCAGGTTTTCATTCGTATCAGGCCTAATAAGAGTACCATATGGTTCAGGAAGGGGACAAAGTTGTCACCTCGATTTATAGGACCATTCAGGATCCAAGAGAAAATTGGACCCGTTGCATATCGTCTCGTACTGCCACCCCGCTTGCATAAAACTCATAATGTATTT
>SNQJ01S0040654.1:90251-116015 GCA_010110895.2 Picea sitchensis | reverse complement strand
ATTAATAAATTATATTGTTTAAATTAAAAAGCTTATGTATACGGAAGGGATAAGGGGCATTAACTAGGTGGATAAGGTAATAAATGTGTAGGTAAGGAAGTAAATGAGGGAAAGGGCGGTGAAGGAGGGATATGAGGGGAGGAGGTTTACGAAGGCAAGCATGATCATTCTACGGGGATTTTGGGAGGGTTCTCTTGGATTTGGACAGGAGTTGAGTTCTGTAGTCGGGAAGGATTAGTACAGGGGGCACCGGTTTGCTGGGAGTTTTGAGCATGGGGGCCAGGATATCCATATGGTATCCTGGAGCTAGGTAGTTGTCCTAGTTGGCAGGGTGGAAACTCGGTTTTGGGCAGAGTTGGTCCGTGGATTCAAGTTGGGCAAGGCAGCAGCAGGAAGGTCAACAAGACAAGCAGAAAATGAAGGGTTAGCATCAGACCCGGGTATTTTAAATTACGTATTTATTTATTCTGTTATGAATTTTATTATTCGTTGATCAATTTATATGCGTATGTGCTGAATTTATAAGAAATTACCGAGTTTCATAAATCAAGTAGAAGTTATTGTTATGTTTATGGAATTAATTGATGTTAAATTTATTCGGCTACTACAAACTATGGCTCCAAGGAAGAGATTGAATAGATCCCGTTGGTATCAGCCTTGAATTTCGCGGGGTGTGAGACCCAATCTTTGATCAGATCAGACAAACGTTTTGCATACTACTCGCACTCCTTCTTCTTGAAACCTTATAGGAATTCGGCATTGTGAGTAAGGTTCGGCATGGGTGACAGTTTATACATTGCCCGCAAATGTTCTAGCCTAAAGGTACCAATCGTCACCTTCTGTTCGTTGATAATCATCCTGGTCGGGATGTCCACATGGTCCAGTGCCCACTTGATCATATCACAATAGGGAAGAAGTTGGGGCCTCGCTGCTATTTTGTGCATCTCTTCTTGAGCGACGATTTTGTATTTGGTTGATAAATCATCCTTCTCGTTGTCGCTAGAATCATCCGAACAGTTTATTGACTTGGATTGCAGGATGTTGGAAATGTATGACCATGTCTTGATAGAATTAATACTTCGGGGCGAGGTATCGGAAACAATGTCTGAACCCTGACCTGAACTCTCGGCAGCTGACTTGGGCATTTTTTGTGGAGCCATGATAGTGAAACCTGCAACTGGACCACCTGTCGAAAAGATTTGAAAATCACAAACAACAGTTAACCTGGTAAAATGGCTTTGCGCGCAAATAGAAATGAGAACTGAAATAATGAAGGAAAAAGCTCTCTATCTTGGTCATTTAAACCCCTGGTGTCCTTGCAAACAGAACGGTCAAATCACTTAATAGAAAGATTTAGAAGTAAAAACGAGATCCTACTATCTATCACCTCGTTGCAGTTCAAATAAATTCCATAAATGTTTGACGAGTCATAACATGAACAAACGTAAAAACATTTAAAACTTACTCCGTAGATGGTGCGTGTTAAAGGTTGCTTAATGCGTCAATTAATCCAGTTTATCTCCTTTAATTAAGTGTGTTTTAGTCTTTAATCCCCCCTTTTCGGCATTCGTCGTATCGGAAGATTTCACTCCTAGCCTTTGAGCCCCCAAAACCCGAAATCACGATGATGTGATTTAGTTAATTATTCGTGATCTGACTTAAACTCTTAATTAATCCACGCTTAATTAATGAATATTGTGACTTCACGAGTCAGAGCTATGAAGGTATTTCTTTTTGGGAGAGCGATCGTCGAGTCGCAAAATCTCGACAATGCTTAACTAAGGTTTAAAGTGATTTACTCCTAACACTAAACTAGGTAAACTTTAAAAGCGTTATCACCACTTCACGTGTTGGGATACTAAGGACAGTGGGAAATGTCGTGAAATAAGCGAACTCTCGAAACTAGCTTTCTGGGCTTAAATATAACATCTCAGTTATTTAGAAGAAGTCGGCTCCAACATAGGCTCCAACTAGGGATCTCGTCTCCTTGTGGGACGAGAAGAACAGTAGACCGAGTGCCTATATGGGTAAATGGAGTCATCAGTTCGCTTTTGAGAAACTGGTTGGGAAAGAGGAAAAAGAGAGAACCTTAAGGTTCCAAATTGAATTCTGGAAATCTTTCAAGCTCGGAACACTTTCTAAGCTGAGTTACAGTCCACGGTAACTTTCCCTTCCTCGACACTGAAATCGGGTCTGCTCAAGGTGGTCCAAACAAATCTTAGGAAATTTAACAGGTCCTGTGGGTTTTGGCTTGCATCAAAACGAAGTATAATTCATGCTTTTGATCAGAGAGACCTGCAACGAACCTAAGGTGTAGATCCAATTTTGAGAAAGCTAATTACCAGAGCATAGTATGATTTATGTATGACAGCCTTACAAATATATTTAGATATTGATTCACTGCCAGCGAGCTTGTTCAGTACCCCGGTGAAGTTATCTAGTCCCCTTTATTGAATTTCCTTTCACCACTAAAGGGTAATTATGCATTTAAATGTTGAGATGAGGGCAATCATTTTATGAATTTCCTTTCATCATCTCTTTGGACTAGATGGGGGAAATCAATTATGAATTTCCTTTCACCATCTATCTTATATTTTATTTTTTGGAAACTGAAGTGGGGGTAATCAAATTGTATAAGTAATACCAGGGGTGATATCTGTGTAAAATTCCCAACAGAGGCTTTTCAACTTGCTTTGAGTGCTCTTGACCAACTTTCTCTTAACCTTCACAACGCCCTAGCTCGCAGGAAAAAAAAAGGGGGGGGGAATTCATTTCCAAGGGCCTTCTTTTGAGCAAGACTTAACCATTTGAAAACTGTTGAAAGACTTAAGAGAGTTAAGGTCCGCCCACGCATGGCCTTGTTCAGCAGGGGATCAAGAAGCTATGAAGACCAATTTACTTCTGGAGACGCTCGCCATTTTCCCAAATGGAAGCGGAAACTCTTTTCCTCAGTGGATGGTATGGGCAGGTGTCCAAGCTTAAGGAGAAAGGGACAAGGGTGAAAAAGGGAAAGTGAGTAGGCCATGGGCCCCCAAAAAAATGGATGTTATCATGCAATCACGACTCAGGTGAACACATCATACTTGTGAGACTACTACTGTGTTTAATTGATATTCATTTGAAAACCCAGATACTCCGGAAATTCATCTCTTTGCCTTATCACTTCATCTTCTTCTTGAAAAAACATTCTTTATCACCTGTTTCGGGTGGGTCGATTTCCGGATACCTGACCGTCCCTTTCTCCTTTCACAGTTTGGGTTGTAATTCGGAGGCTTATATGAAACAACATGAAGAGTATCAGGTCTTCAGGATTTACGGGATTCTGGGTGTCAAAAATTATGTCTCTACTTCTAGGAAATCAACAACCTGTTTTATTCAAGATGAAAGTGAACTTGCCGAAAAATTTTATGAAAATAAAAGAGAAAACAAACCAGTATATACAATGGAGGTTTGGAACTGATTTATTGCACATAGTGCTTTAAATAACGCCCATTGACAGGGGCGTTGAGAGTCACACCATACAAATTCTCTAACAGAAATGAATTCTTCCCTTTAGAAGCTGAGACTTTGAATGGTCCGTACCAGATATGATCAAATTTACCATGTTTTTCCGAATATTCCCTCCTGGCATCCCATTTCAAAACCAAATCGTTGGGGAGGAAATCCCTATTTTTGGCTTTACGATCGAAAAACACTTTCATGTTGTCCTGGTATTTATGCATCCTTGCGTCTACCTTAGTCCTGTGTTATTGGACCTCGATCAGCTGATTTATTCTTCTAGTGATGTGGTTTGGCCCTTCTCTCTCATATTGCCAGAGCTTCATTACAGGGAGCGCCAAATTTATAGGTAAAACCACATCAGTCCCATACACCATTTGAAAAGAAAAAGTACCAATGGATTTCTTCGTACCTATCCGATTTTCCCATAAGGCGTACTTTAAGTGTACATGCCAAGATCTTTTGTTTTCACTCAGTACCTTCTTAATTATGGTAATCAAACTCTTATTTGATGATTCGGCTAACCCATTACCTTGAGGGTAATATGTTGTGGAGTGGCCCAATACAATGTTATATTTTTGGCAAAAGATGACCATTTCCATAGACTTGAATGCCTAGGCATTATCCATCACTATTTTTTGGGGACAGCCAAATCTGGATAGTATGCTCTCTTCTAGGAAATCTATCACCATCGAATCAGTTGCCTTCCTAGTGGGAATAGCCTCCACCAATTTGGTGAAATAATTTGTGGCGGTGAGGATCCATTTGTGTTGAGCATTGGAATGTGGGTTGATTTCACCTATAAAATCTAACCCCCATTGTTGAAAAGGGGATTTGGTTTTGACAGGAACCAGAGGCAGCGCTGGGAGCTTTTGTTTTCTTGTAAACAACTGGCAAGGGTTGTAGCTCTGACTTGGATGTGGACATATGAGAAACGTTTAGACCAATAATATCCCGCCCTCAGGATTTTATAAGTTGTTGCCCTCCAAGCGCGATGCCCTCCACACAGACCTTCATGGAATTCGCTTATGACCCCCACTATTTCTGATTCTACCAAACAAACCAGTAGGAAACCTAAGGGGTCCTTCCAATACAGTTGACTTTCAGATATGAAGTAATTCACCGCATGCAGCTTCAGTGTCCTGGCCTTAGCTGGAGACAGATCGTTAGGGAATTTCAGGGTCATTAGGCTCGTTTATCTCCCCCTGTCCCTCATATCCTTGTAGGTTATTTATTCTAGCCTTATGTCCCCCTGTCCCTCATACCAATATGATAAGACAAACTTCTCTTCGATTATGGAGACTACTATTTGGTCATCAGGATCGTTTATGTCCCCCTGTCCCTCATATTCTTGTAGGTTATTTATTCTGAGCAATCTGAAATTTGATTCCTCCAAGAGCTTAGCCAGACCTTGTCCCTTTACTAGTTTCGTCGGTTTTACCTCTAGGTTGAACTCTTGAATTTTAGCGAGCCACCGACCCCTCTTTCCATCATTGTCAGGCTGGACCAATATATCCTTCACAAAATTGGTGGGAACGTACGCGATTACCTTGGAGTGTAGCACGTAAGTTCTAAAAGCCTTCAAAGCCTTAACTATAGCATACACTTGTTTCTCCATTATATCATATCTTAGTTCAGCATCTCTAAGAATTTTACTAAAGAAGGCTATTGGTTGCTCGAAACCCTCTTCATTCTTTTGGAGGAGTATTGTTGCCACTGTGTGTTCGGAGACGAATGAGAAAATCAGGAAATCCTTTAGGTAATCAGGGTTTGCTAATACGGGCGCTTCGCTGATAACTTTCTTGATGCATGCAAACAACGCTTTAGCCTCTGTCGTCCATTTCACTTCCTTGTTCTTCTTGAGGATATCTGTGATCAATTTCACGATTTCAGCAAAGTTTGGGATAAATCTTCTCAAAAAAATTATTTTTCCTAAAAATGACTGAATTTATTTTATATTCCTAGGAATATTTATGGTGTCTATAGCTTCCACCCTTTTAGGGTCGATTTTGATTCTGTCCAGAGACATAATGTGGCCCAAGAGTTTACCTTCCTGGATCGTGAAGTGAGACTTCTTGGGGTTTAAATACAAACCAATTTTTTGGCATTTTTCAAACGTTTGCTTCAGGTGTAGCAGATGATCTTTGTCGGATTTGGAGAAGACAGTCAGGTCGTCGAGGTAGATAACCACGAATTTATCTTTTTCACCGATGAAGGCGATGTCCATAGCGTGCTAGAAGGTAGCACCTACGTTCGTCAGACCAAAAGGCATTTTGTCATACATAAATGTGCCCCAAGGGGTGGTGAAAGTTGTTTTTTCTTTATCATGCTCGTTGATGGCAATTTGATTATAACCAGAAAACCCATCGATCATCGACATCCTATTTGCCCCGACTACTTTTTCCAAAACATGATCCATTTTGGGTAGAGGATAGTTATCTTTGAGGGAGGACTTGTTTAGATTTCTAAAGTCTATGCACAGCCTAATCTCCCCGCTTTTCTTCCTAACTGGGACTAAGTTCGCCACCTAGTCAAAGTACCTGAGAGGTACAATAATTTTTGCATCTAACAACTTTTTCACTTCTCCTTCGACCACAGGTAGTAAAATGGGGTTGATTTGTCTGAGCTTCTTTCTGAAGGGCTTAACACCAAGTTTCAAAGGTTTCTTATGCTCGATTACAAAGGTATCATAGGTTCTGAGCTCATCGTAAGACCATGCAAAGACATCTTTATACCGCCTGAGTAAGTCCTTATACTTGATTTTTATCTCAAGAGGAAGGTACTTTGATAACTTCACTATTCTAGGCTCTTTGGTGGTGCCCACATCACAATCTTTGACCTCCTCCAGTTGGGGCTATAAGGTGGACTTCAAAGGCATGTCATTTTGATCAAACAACCTTTCCAAAGGTATCAGGCCCTTAGGGATCTGATTACTTTTTAACACTAGAAGGCGATGATTTGCAATTTTTTCTCGGAACTCCTAGGGCTCCTCCTCTTCCTGCATAATCCAGGTATGATTGGTTTGGTTCTCCTGGTCAATGTGGGTTTCAGAGAAATCACCCACCATTTCTAGGAACTTTATGATCTGTTTGTCATCCTCGAAGACCTTCCGGTGTTGTATGTTGTTTTGTATGGATGGTTTATGTCTTACCTCTATGTGGTACTTTAATTTGAAAGCAGTAGGGGGTACGAAAGTCGAAGCCGCTTTGGCCAGTGAATCGACTTGCTAGTTTTCGGCTCGTGGGATGAAATGAGCCTTTACCGATGAAAATATGTTTTCCATTAGATCCCAGGCGCAATTTCTGTAAGACCTCCGTCTTGGGTGCTTGGCCTGATATTGCCAATTTACCTGCTTCACAATTAGTTCAACATCTCCATAGACCTCTAAGTTCCTTATGTTCAGCTTCTTGGCAGCTTCCAGACCCAGGACTAGAACTTCATATTCGCAAATGTTGTTTGTACAGTCTACACCCCATTGTAGCCTGCACGAGAAAGGGACGACAAATTCAATTTTAGGTGCTACAAAAAGCACTCCCGCACCCACTCCTTCACACAACGAAGCTCCATCGAAGAACATTTTCCAAGTTCCAATGCTGTGCATAATTTTAGCTGTCTTTTCAGTTCCAATTTCATCGATGTCACCTTCTTTTGCATAACTTTCTTCAGTATCATCAAAGGACATAATACAATTTCCTAGGTCTTGATCGGCGATGTAAACCGGGTAATTGTTAGGATTTTGTGGATCACTTACCGTATATGCCAAACGTGTTTCTCTGTATAGCCATGTGAACTGTCCACCAAAAATAGGGACTGTGGCATAGGTCATATCCAGTTGAAGGGATCCCTCGAGTTTGGCTCCCTAAGATCTAGATAATAGTAAACCATACTTCAGGGGTATATCGGCGACAACTACGTCCATTAGGATGTTTTTCACCGGAATCTAGGCGAGGGTGACTACTAGATCTTTGATCATGCCCATGCACTTAACTCTCCTTGAATCGAACGAGTAAAGATCTCCATAGGGTCTATTGATTTCAAGGCCTAGTCTATCCATAATAGATTTGGGCATTACATTATGAGAGGCCCCGGAGTCCAAGATGCAATTATGCAACAACCGATCATGCACTTTCAGGGTAATATAGAAAGGGGTGACGGTATCTCTGGCGCCTTCAAAATGTGGACTAAAAGTGATATTAGGCTTCTCATCTTCCAGATTTATTACATCGGAGTGACTCTCCAGATCTGAAAAATTTATCATCTTGGTTATTTGTTTTCGGTACACAGGATTCTTCGCCAACTTGACCAAAGGTATGGGTATCTTTATCTTTTTTATCTCTCTTTCTAGGGAGAAAAATCTCACGATTTTATCTGTTTCCTTGGCCGAAACCTCAGACTCCTTCCTATCCATTTTATTTAGTAGCATTGTTTTAATTTCAGTGTTTCTGGTTTCGGGTGTTTGCATTTCAGTTGCCTTATGTTTTCTCGCTTGGGCTTCGGCCCCTTTTACATTGGTATTCTATTAATCTACCCCTATGTTATTTCGCATCTAGATCTCTTTCTGGACGGGCTCGTATATTTTTCCCCTAGGAAAAATTTTCTTAGGTTGCGCAGTCGACACAGGTTTGTTTCTGGGCCTCAGATTGTACTTGTGGTGGAGTTTGACCATTATGGTGTCGGCCATTCCTTGATAAGTGAAGTCATCAGCGTTGTTTTTGTCTTCGACCGATGATTGTTCCATGTTCAAGGACTTCTCATAATCTTCTTTGGTCAAGTGAGGTTGTACACAGTCATCGCCTAAGTTGTTTACGTCTTCTTCCAAGTCTTCGAACTCTTGCATATCATTTCCCCCTATAAAATTTTCATTTTTCAGAGGTGCTTGGATCTTTTAGTCTTCATTTTTAATTTGTCTTAGTTGGAACTGAGGATTGGGATTTCTCCTAAATTCTCTCTTAACAAATTGATCAGCTTTGGATTGATCTAGCTCCATTCTCGAGATTTTGTTTGATAGTTCTTTTATTATCATAGCCATGTCATCCATTTTGTCATCTGAGGATCTTCCAGATCTAGAGGGACCTGCTTGTTCTCTACGACGTCTAGTTTCCCTGTTTCCCATCTCAATTTTCGTTTTTAATTTACCCGAAGCCATCATGTTTGACTCAATTTCCACAGCGTCATCCTGCATTCGGGTTAGGTCGGCCCCTCTCCTTTCTCTTAATAGTAGAGCGAAATTGGGTTCAAAAGCTCCTGCGAAAGTTACTTTGGCGGGGGGTTGAGACGGTTCAACTTCAACAGGGATCTTATTATACAACTTGTTAAACCTCTAGATAAATTCCATAACAGTTTTAGATCCTTTTTTCTTTAAAGACCCGAACTCGGTCAAATAGTATAAATGATCCTTTATTTCGCCCCATTGTTTGAGAAAGAGGTCTTCTAGCGCATCGTAGGATATGATTGAACCTAGGGGCAGGCTCCAAAACCAATTTCTTACCTATCCTTTGAAGGTTTGGACAAACAATCGGGAATACATGTCCTCATGCTCGAGACCTAGAATATCAGTGAATTGATCAAAAAAATTGATATGCTCGGTTGTAGTTAGATCCCCTTCTCTTGTGAGATTGGGTAAGTTTTTCATATAGTTTTCAGGTAAATCATGGAGAAGTATGGGAAGGACCAAGGGGACGTATCTAGAGGCTACTTTGGTGAAAACCCTGGGAGGCGGTTGTTGGCCTTGACCTCCTATTCCCCCTACTCCTCCTCTGGCGGCAGCCATGGATAACCTAGGAGAGGAAATCAGTGCATTATAAAGAGGGTTGGCGATGATGTAAAGCGACTCTCTGGCTTCCTCGGGGTGGAAAAGAGACAGATCGGGAAACTTTTTACCAAGGGAGGTGAAAGATAAAAAAGAAGAAGAAGGTATACGTGGACTCGGCTCCTCTGACTTGAAGGATATGTAAATGGGAGAACCCACCGGTGTCGAATCCTTGTATGTGGAAACTTCTTCCAAGCCTTGAGTGACAGAGAGGTTTAAATTGAGATTCGATGGGATATCAATAGGGATGAGCTTCGAGGTAGGCGTGTCACCCCTCGTAACGTAAGAGGTAGTCAGAGAGATCTTGATTTTGATGGCACTGTCTGATATTTTCCTGAGAGGAAGTTCTCGCAAGGATGAAGGTTCGAAATAGGTCTTATATTGATACCGATTAGACTTGGGTTGATATGCAACCACGTTTTGTTCAAAAAGACCCCTTGGTCTTAGTATTTTTTCAGGGTCAGAAACTGGCGCTGTCTGTTTGGCATCTTGGTTTTGTCTGGTGTTCTTCCGAAAGGATGCTAGCTTACTTTAAGAGTGCAGTCGCCAAGTGAATGATGAAGGTTTAGCCTTAACAAGGTGTTCTCTCTTTGCTCATTATCAAAAAATGAAACCTGGAAATGTCATTTTCTCAGGGGAAAGTGACTACAATTCTCCATCCATGGCAACGACGCTAGAAAGATGTTGTTCCTAAGTCTACACTTAAGGCTATAAAGTGTAGAGTCTAAGCATCTAAAAAGAGTGAAATAAAAGGAAGGGGAAGAAACAACTTGGGGGGATGAAGCTATGGCCGATCTTTGAGTTTTCTTTGTCTTGTTTCCAAATATTCGTGAATGTTGATATTCCTCTCGATGGTGGCCCATGAACGTTCGAGCTCTGTCCGGGTGGTGGCAGTCTTGAGTATGGTATGGAAAATATTTAAAGAAATGATGGTTTGATCCGATAGACCAGGTTCGATGTTGGGTTGTCTTATGATGGGTACAGTCATGGGGAGAACAGAGCCTTAAAAGAAGGTGGATGCTTTAAAGTGCTTATCTCAACTTTAGATTAAACAAGGAAAATTCAGTGAAGTCGATCGAAGGGTTTAATGAAAACGAAGGTCATTTTCTGTAACTGAGTTTAAAATCTTGAAACCAAGTGCGAAAACATAGAGCTATCAACAATGTGGGGCATCAATTTCAGAGGAATCCCACGCTATGGCAGAAGAAGAAAAGACGAGAATACCTTGATGAAAGCATATAATGTAGAGATCTAAATAATTCACAGGTCTTGTACCCGCTAGTAGTCAATATAGAGGAAAAACTGTAAATAACTAGATACCTAGAACCTGATCACCACAGTAGAAGTTATACTAAATTGCAGCTAAAACATTCATCAAAGACATATATGTAAAAATGACATGAAGCATGAAAAAAAAGGGAAAACACATAACTCAATCTTGACGAAATATGGAGTCTTCAATTCGCTTTGTATTAATCCTGGCTTAAGAGAACTTTCTCTATTACAATCTATTCATGGCAAAAAGCCCTTTCTATTAAAATCTTTCTTCTATTTAAACAAAATTCTGAACCTCTAGAATTCCGATCATTCTGGAAAATTGTCAGTTACAAATGGAAAATTGGAGCATTTCATCTCTTCCTCTTTGCCTTCCCTAGTAAGGGTGGAGCACCTTCCTTTCCCTTCCCTTCAGGCTCTAGAAATAGAACAGGTTGACATCTGTCATTATTTAGCACCAGAAACCTGCCCCTTCGCCTACTCGATGCAAATGACACACCTCTCCACCAACTAGGCTATCAACCTGGAAGGCTCTGCTTGGTTTCTTGCTTCAAAGGTGTAACAACTCTTCGCCAGCTATGGCAAACTTTTTCCTACTTGTCGGTCCTCTGTGATGATGGAGCATAATTGTAAACTTGGATATACTAGTTATTTGTCCACTTGGGCCATATCGACCTAGCTTATCTAGGATATCTCCACTTGTTCCTTCTCCATGTTTTCTTTGATGTCCAACAGATGTTTAGCTATATTGATTTTTCCCAGCATCCCAACACTACTTTCCTTATCAAAGTCTAGCAAAATTTTACTTATCAAAGAGAACGTTTCCTCACAAGAATTATTCACTTCATTAGCACTCCCTTTGCTTTCTGATATATTCTGCTCCCAGACCTTCAGCAGGGTATTTCCTCTAGTTTGTTCTACAATGGATAATTTGGAGTTGTCGATCATCTCTATCTTCGTCATAGCTATAACAGCATCTTGGAAAGCGACCTGTGCTGCCCCAGCTTCTCTTTCTCTCAAAGAAATATTTTCCAATACTTGATCTATCATCTAGAAATGGTTTTGAATGGTTCCTACTTTTACAAGTAGGTTTTGTTGAGCCATTAATACCTTATGTCAGATTTCAGCGGCCTGGGATCTAAACATTTTTATGTCTAAAACTTAGTTCTCAGCCACATCCAATTTCGATTAAAACTCTATAATTTGTTGTGCCTGTTGGCTTACCTGTGTTTGGCTAATTTGCATTGACTGGTGCACCTGCTCGAGGTTGGACCTGAGCTTCTCAATCTCTTGCTCAACTCGTCCCTGACATTCTCTTCAGCAGTAGCCACTTTAGCTTCCAATTTACTGATCTAGAGGTTATTTCATTTCAACTGGACCTTCAAAGTCCCAACTGAGTACTGATTGGCTATAGCATAAGCCCCTAGTGTCCTGGCTATATCCTCTGTGAATTCCTCCTCTTTCGCAACCTTCCCATCTGTCATGATTTTAATTTTTTTAGCCATTACGCCCTCTTTTTGATATAATTCTTGCCTCACCACAGCCTTTCTTTTTTTGTCAAAGAAAAATTTGTTAGGAGGCATCTCCTCTACAGAAATGGGTGTCAGTTCTTCATTGAAAATCCATCYCGCATCAGGATTCCCCTTTGTGAAYTGTAAGGGTGTGATAATAGCAATCAAATTGTYGATTTCCTTGGATGGTTGTTTCGAGGTGACCTCTGTGACTGGCTTGTTTGACGTGAGTGACAGTGAGTCRCCTGATCCTTGCGAGGGTATCTCTGCTTGGMCTTKGGCTTGCTTGCCTRGTGTACCCTTTTCTGGGTTTCCTTCCCGCTTGTGGGGTATTTCGGATCCTTGCTTTGAGGTTCCAACCTCCCCTATTTTCCCTTGGTTCTTCTCCCCACCTGGACTTGAGTCCTTTGCACCTTTGGATTCTATCTTCTTTGTAACTGGAAACTTTGGGGCTTCGCCCTATAAAATTTGGGGGAGACAACTCTGTCGGTGCTCCTGGAATTTCAAAAAATCAGCCATATCTCTGGGTGGTAGGGCTTGAATCCGACTTAGGACTTCAAAGAAGGACCTCGCACCCCGGAATATTTCATCATGAGGGTAATCCTCGTGTTCATATCTTTTCAAGCCACAACTCTCCAGGTGATTGCTCACAACCTTACTAGGGTCGTGCTTCTTGAACTCAATATCCATCAGCTTCATTTCTTCTAAATCCGTAGCCTCGTCTTTGGCATGGCCAATATCTAACAAGGAATACACACCAATATGAATAGGGAAGGGCGGCCATAACTTTTTTGATACTCCTTTGAGCTCTTTGCTTATTCCACCGAGCACAGTCTGTCTGGCGATCTCACGAAACAATATCTTATCTGGAAAGAATAGCGAGAGAGCATATGGAGGGACAGAGGTGTCAAAAACCCTGATATACAAAAATTCTGCCTCTAGATAGCAATCTGCCACACTGCTTAGGTTTGTCACGATGCTATCTGACATCCTGGGAGGCGGCTGGCCAAAGATGGTGACATGCAATGGCACCATTACCAAGTTGAAGATCTCGTAGATAAATTCTTTGGCGTTATCCTCCCAAAGCTTCGAGTGGTAGACATGAATAGGCTCTGTATTAGATGGAGCCCAGCTCCAGTTCATTAGTGGGAAGGGTGTCATGAAGCAAATGGCACCCATGATGTAAGCATACATAAAGAACGAAGTTTCTTTCTTACTCGCCCTCTGTGCTCGATATTCAGTAATTCGACTGGTCAGACTGTCGGACAACAATTTGGCCTAGTCGAAGGAGAAACCCTCAGCGACTATATGAATGAGTGGCACCCATGGGAGGAAACAATGGGTAGTGTCTTCCTTCCCATACAACCTATAGGTCATCATCACTATGTACTTGAACTATGGCTCCAAGGAAGAGATTGAATAGATCTCGTTGGTGTCAACCCTTAATTTCATGGGGTGTGAGACCCAATCTTTGATCAGATCGGACAAAATTTTTGCATACTGCTTGCACCCCTTCTTCTTGAAACCTTCTAGGAATTCGGCATTGTGAGTAAGGTTTGGCGTGGGTGAAAGTTTATACATTGCCTGCAAATGTTTTTGCCTGAAGGTACCAATCATCACCTTATGTTCGCTGATAATCGTCCTGGTCGGGATGTCCACATGGTCCAGCACCCACCTGATCATATCAAAATAGGAAAGAAGTTGGGGCCTCACCGCTATTTTGTGCATCTCTGCTTGAGCGACGATTTTGTATTTGGTTGATAAATCATCCTTCTCGTTGTCGCTAGAATCATCTGAACAGTTTATCGACTCGAATTGCAGGATGTTAGAAACGTATGACCATGTCTTGATAGAATTAATACTTCGGGGAGACGTATCGAAAACAACGTCTGAACCCTGACCTAAACTCTCGGCAGCTCACTTGGGCATTTTTCGTGGAGCCATGATAATGAAACCTGCAACTGGACCACCTATCGAAAAGATTTGAAAATCACAAACATCGACTAACTTGGTAAAATGGCTCTGCACACAAATAGAAATGAGAAATGAAATAATGAAGGAAAAAACTCTCTATCTTGGTCATTTAATCCCCTGGTGTCCTTGTGAACAGAACAGTCAAATCTCTTAATAGAAAGATTTAGAAATAAAAACGAGATCCTACTATCTGTCACCTCGCCGCAGTTCAAATAAATGCCATAAATGTTTGACGATTCATAACATGAACAAACGCAAAAACATTTAAAACTTACTCCGTAGACGGTGTGTTTAAAGGTTTCTTAATGCGTCAATTAATCCAGTTTAGCTCCTTTAATTAAGTGTGTTTTAGTCTTTAATCCCCCCTTTTTGGCGTTCGTCGTATCGGAAGATTTCACTCCTATCCTTTGATCCCCCAAAATTGGAAATCACGATGATGCGATTTAGTTAATTATTTGTGATCTGACTTAAACTCTTAATTAATCCAGTCTTAATTAATGAATATCGTGACTTCACAACTCAGAGCTACGAAGGTATTTATTTTTGGGAGAGCGATCACCGAGTCACGAAATCCTGACAGTGCTTAACTAAGGTTTAAAGTGATTTACTCCTGACACTAACCTGGGTAAACTTTAAAACTGTTATCGCCACTTCATGTGTCGGGATACTAAGGACAATGGGAAACATCGCAAAATAAGCGAACTCCCAAAACTAGTTTTATGGGCTTAAATATAACATCTCACTTATTTAGAAGAAGGAGGCTCCAACATCTATAATTAAAATATCATAGCTACATAAGTGTTAAATCCTCTGTTAAAAAGGGAAAAAAGAGGTGTATCTAATGGACATTGAAAACCCTATACTAAATCTTGAAAAACAAAGAAAATGAGGGCATAATTTTTTTACATACTTGGTCCAATGGATATGGTAGATTATAGTAGATCCCCACTCCACAAATGCTTAGTTGATGGTAATGAAAATGATGGATTTCCCCTTGTTTTCTTATGGAAATTGATCAAAATACCTTTAGATCCCAATCCCCCTAACCATTGTTTGTAAAATGAGAGAATAAAACCTGAAATCAAAATTTAAAGTTGAAAAAAATAGACAGAAATGAAGCAGGGTGATAATTTCGATCATTTAGCAATATTTACTCAAATTATCTCTATGAATTTAATTTATCGCGATAATTTCAAATTATTGGATTTTTCGTGATAATTTTAAATTATCATATTTATTGCGATTAATTCCAGTGATATTATTGCCAAGGTATGGTCTGGAAATATTTTTGTGTTAATTCTAATATTATCGCAATACGTGCAACATTGTTTTAAATACAAAATGCACTTGTCAAAATGATAGGTGTAAATTCTACAATAGATGCCTAGAAATTTAGAGACTTTAAAAAACATAACAAAATATGACTAAGATGGCAAAAGAGTGGATGACTTCATCCCTGAACACTGGCTGGATTCTTTTATTCCTTTGTTGGTGTTGCTTTCACTGTGTCATGATGGGATAAAGCCAATTCTCTTGGATAATCAATATTTGAAGTTAAGGGGAGGGCCATGGAACTCGCTTCATTCTTACTCTGCTTAACCATATTAGCAACTACTCATCTAAGATCAACTAGTTTTAGTTCAAGGGCCAAAATATGATTCTTATGTTGGAACAATATACCCATAATAAATTCCTCATAGGGGCTAAAATTTGCACCCTTCTCCATTAGTTTTCCTAAATCAAGAGAATTGGGTTGTCATGTCGAGATGAGGTCTCATCACCCTGCTTAAGAGGCCGCCTGGTGTCTTGGAGCTCCTTGTAGAACATAAATCCTATGATTTGAGTGAAAATACTAGACAAAGAAATTGTAATGGCCCAAATTCTAATTAAATCTAAATGCATAAATAAACATAGAAATTTACAACCATTAACTGGAAAAAGTGGAAATATATTGATCGTGATTACATAATTCACAGGAAGGAGTGAGTTGTGAAAAAATTACCTGAGAGCTCAAGGAACCAACTTACTTACAATGCTAGGAATGACAAGTCATTGTGCTCCAAGCTTTGATCTAGTGCATACAAATAAAGTGTAGGGGATGACTCTTCATCCGAAAAATCTTTAGATGCTGATAATTTTAAATACACTTAAACATCTACTTGATCTTTGAAATAGAATGATCGCTTGACATTTTTGCAAATTACATGTGAAGAAATTATCTAACCAAAATATACTTTAATGATAAATAACTTGCAAATAATTGAACTTGAAATGAACAACAATAATATAATCACATACACAAGTTGGAAAAAGTGAAGTTCACCCAATTTGGGCTACCTCTCTAGGTTCGCTTCCAATAATGACCTTTTTTTTATTAATTCTCAAATTCTCACATTTTACAATGACATTTTTACATATTGCTCAAATGCAGAAGCAGAGTGCACCGTTGGATTCCTGGAAAAAAATCATGAAAAATTGATATAAAATACTTGAAATTTAGTCAAGGTACCATTTGACACACTTTACGATGTAGCCTCAAATACCATGTACCCTCAAAACGCATCATGAGACTAAATTCTGCATAAAAATGAATGTGTATCAACCTCATACCACACGCCATTAAATAGGGTGTGCCCCTTAACAACTTTCTGAAATCTAAGGTCAACTTTAAATACCAGGTTGTTCGTTTTGTTACAACATATGTCATATATGGCATGTTGGTTAGCAGCAATTACTTAAGTCGTTTGTATTGTTGGCAGGTCGGGGGTTCCATTCCCAACGACCACCATATACATCATTTTTTTTGTTATTAGTTGTAACTATAACATATGTATTACATAACTTCCCCAAAGACATATAGTTTGGTTATACAGTGGTTTGAATATACATAGTATATACTTTGAAACTATATGTTATAGCTAACATATAGTATAACCTCTGCGGATATGGTGCAAACTCCACAAGGTCATATAACATAAAATGTATCCATAGGATATGGGTCCAGGGCTAAACCCTCGACCCTATTCCCGCCTAAACTTTACCATATATCAATTTAAATAAATAATAAGCCATATGAATGTTAAGATTTGTTGTGGTGGCTCATCGGTAGTGGGGGATTTGTTAGACCTTTGGGAGGTCGTAGGTTTGACCCTCATTGAATCCCAAACATTTTATACAACCATGACCAAATAGGCCAATGGGAGGTTTCCACGTGACAACCTCTCATTGGCTCTCCAATACCACTTGTTAATGTGTCGTTCATCCACTTGGTGGTACGATTGCCAACTCAGTTTCCTAGTCACTCTACAACCAGTCCATGTGTTGCCTTGAGGTGTGGCGAAGTCACCTATATGGTTTTTTTGCCTGTCATTCTTGCAGTGGTGACGCATGTCACCCTTTTTATCCCTTTGACTTTGACTTTACATGTTTGACCTGAAATTTGACCCCTCATAACTTTTGCATACGAACTCCATTTGAGGTGAAATTTGTATTGTTGGAAATCTATCGTTGAGTTATACGCAATGATAGTATTTTCAAGACTATTTGAAGCATTTGAATTTTGAGCATTTCTGAACCATTCTGGACCTTTGTGGACATTCTATATCTTTCTAGACCTCTATGAGAATTCCTAGATCCTCTTGGATCATTCCTCCCCATTGGAAGACTTTTGGACCACCAAACGTTTACTCAGCAACTAAGTGAGGGTAAATTTCCCTCACCCTTCAAATCTCCATCCATTTGGATTTACTTGGTTTTATCCCTTTAATATGAACTCGAAGATATTCCACATCACCTCACTGTGAAGCTTTGATCCTTCTATCAAGAATGACATCTTCTTGTAGCTGGTCCAAATATTCTAGAGAAAAATCATCAACTTCTTGAACCTGAATGCTTTCAGCTTCATCCATAATCATAGGAGGCTCATAAATCTTCGAATTCTCAACATTCACCACTGAATGCATTTACATGTAGGCTGGTAGATCTAAACCCAGTCTTCTCTAAGATGTTGAATGGACCATATCGGATTAGCCTTATCCTTTTACCTTCACCTTTCATTTGATATTTACTTATATATAGCCATACTTGATCACCAACTTCAAACTGATGATCAACTCAATGTTTGTCATGCCTTTCCTTATACTTGGTTTGGGTCTTCTTCAATTGTTCCTGTACTACTTGATCTACCTATTGAAGGTTTAGAATGAACCTTTTAGCTTTATCTATTTCATCTTGTCCATATTCTTTACCTGCTTCTTCGAAAACAAGTTCCATAGGTGATTTAGGAAAGTACCCTAAACATACTTCAAAAGGAGTTTTCTAAGTAGACGAATGCATGGCATGATTATAGGCATGTTGGATATAAGGTAATTGTTCATCCCATAATTTAGGATGCTTGTTGCAGTATCATCGAAGTAGATGTACCACTGTTATGTTTACCACCTCTATCTGTCCATCTGTCTACAGATGAAAATGCATATTATTTTTCAACTTGGTGTCCATTAGCTCCCATAAATGAGACCAAAACTTTCCAAAAAAATGAGAGTCTTGATATGATATTATAGATGTAGGAAGTCCAAAATGAACCCATACATTAGCAAAGAACATATGTGTTGTCTGTTCAGTTGTGACATGTTTCTTGCATGGTATTAGAATACACATCTTTCTAAATCTGTCCACCATGACATATAAATAATCATGACATGTCCTGGACATCGACAAACCCCCTACAAAGTCCATGGAGATACTTTTTCATTGTTGTGAAGGTATCGAAATTGGTGTATATAACCCTAGCTTTATATTGCTAGGCTTACTTGTGGCACACATGACACACCCTTCGATATACTTGGAAACTGTCTCATTCATCTAAGGCCAATAACAATACCTTTTTAATTGTGCAACTATCTTACCAACCCCAAAATGACCAGAGATGAGAGATGTATGATCTACTATGATTACATTTACCCTTTCATCTCTTGGTATACATAGTTTTCCAAGACGATATAATAAATTGTTATGCATATAATAGTATGATTGTTGAGTGTCGTGAGTTAATGCATCATMATCCCTAGAATATTATTCAACATAGATTTCATGTGCTCAAGTATTATACCGAAGTATTGTGGATGCATTAATTACTGGTCTTGATAACATATATGCAACCTTGTTATGAATACCCTTCTTATATTTGATTACTAGATRAAACTATTGTAGAAAACCCATCCACTTGAAGTGTCGTGATTGTTGTAGCTTGGTATGTGACTACAAATCCTGTAATGGTTGATGATCTATATGAATGATTGCAGCCTTTCCCATTAAGTAATGATTCCATTTCTTTACACTTTGTACCAACACATACAATTCCTTATCATATGTTGGACAGTTAATCACAACTTGAGTGAAAGTATGAGATTGATAAAATATAGGTTTACCTCGCTGCATCAAGACTGCACCCATGGAATATCTGCTTACATCGATTTGATTCTCAAATGGCTATTGTATATTTGGAAATTCCAAAACTAGTGCGGTGCTTATATTTCCTTAAATGTATCGAAGGATTTATGTTTCTTGCCTCCCCATTGAAATACATGTTTAACACTCGTTAATGCATGTAGACGTGTTGCTATGTATGAGAAATTAGCAATGAATTTCCTCTAGTATTGTACTACTCCTAAGAAGCTCCTAACTTCGGTGGTAGTAGTCGGTTTAGGCCATTTCACAATGACTTCAACCTTTGTGGAATCTATCTTTAACTAACCATTCCATATAATGTAACCCAAATATACTAGAGAAGTTTTTCCAAATTCACATTTAGATAACTTGATATACAACTTATCCTTCTTCAAGAGTTCAAGAACTATCTTGACATGCTTTATATGATCTTCCCATATTTGAATAAAGATAAATATGTCATATAAATATATAGTAGCAAAATCATCTATATAGGGTCTGAACACATCATTCATCACTCTCATAAATGTTGTCGGTGCATTACATAACCCAAATGGCATAACCAACCATTCAAACAAGCCTTGCTTGGTATTGAAATAAGTATTCCATATGTCTCCTTCTGCAATTATGATGTGATGGTAACCAATTCTCAAGTCCAACTTGGTGAAATACACAACTTTCTTTAATTGATATAATAGATCATCTATTATGGGAATAGGATAACAGTTCTTTACCATAATATTTTCCAGGGATAAAAAATCAATACACATCCTCTACGCGCCATCTTTCTTTGGAATTAAAACAATAGGAGAACCACACAGCGAGAAGCTTGGTGTAATGATTCCTTTATCGAGAAACTCCTGAACTTACTTCTTTATTTCTGCATTTTCAATCACTGATGTTGGTTGTGGAGCCTCATTATCTTCATGATTAAGAGGTTTTTGTTTTCAGCTATGTTTATACCCCATGAGGACTTTACACCATGGAATATTGTACACCCCTCCACAAGGGGGATTGCCCCTCCTGTAGGGGTTCATGGGCGAAGCCCCTGAAGGAAAAATTTCCTTGTAAATGTATATTGTAATTTCATAGTAAATCTGGACCATTCATTATAAGGTCTCAGATCTAACGATAGAATTTATGTTAGGTTTTTTTTCCCTAGAAGTAAACCCTCTTTTATAAGGGAAATGTATTGCGGCTATGTATCATTACAAATATTGTATTATGAGAGAGGATACTAAGATAGAAATAAGAGGAAGTTACAACGGGTGTCTTGTAGGTTGTATCCCTTCATCTGTTGGATAATAAAAAGGAAGGACCTGGCAATTTATCTGGTGGATGTAGCCCACACTGGGTGAACCACATATATCCGTGTCTCTATTTGATTGTGTATCTTCTGTGTTTTATTTCTGCATTTGTTTTTATTTTATTGCTCCATGATCTTGTTTTTCTAACAACTGGTATCAAAGCGAAAGGTAACTCACAGGAAAAGAGGGTTTCTGGTTCGAGTGGGAGAAATGGTGGAAGATGGAAATTTTAGGGTCGAGAAATTTAATGGCCAAAACTACCAGTTATAGAAGATGAATATGGAAGATTATTTATATCAGAAGGATGTATTCCTACCATTGGGTGGAATAGAAAATAAGTTTATGGCCATGAAGGACGAAGAATGGGAGGTTCTTGACAGTAAGGCACTARGAACGATATGGATAAGCCTGGTAGCATCGGTGGCTTTCAATATTTCGAAAGAAAAGACAACAAAGGAGTTGATGGATGCATTGGCTAAACTGCATGAAAAACCCCCGACATCCAATAAGGTATTTCTAATGAAGAGAACATTTAATATGAAGATGTCAAAAGGTGGGTCTATTGCAGATCAATTAAATGAATTTAATATTGTTACTAATCAACTAAGTTATGTAAAAGTGAACTTTGATGATGATGTCAGGGCTCTTCTAATATTGTGCTCATTGCAATAAATTTGTAATGTCTTGGTCATGGTTATAAGTAACTCTGTCTCTGGTTCAAACACGGAAAAGCATAGGTGAGAAATCAAGTAATGTGTTAAACATGGAGAATAGGGGAAGACAAAAGGATATAGGAAAGGGCTCAGGGAACCGTGATAATTCTAGGAAGCGCAGATCCAAATCCAGACTAGGAAAGATATAGAGTTGGAATTGTGGGAAGAAAGGACATCTGAAGAAATATTGCAGAGCTACAAAGAAACAAAGAGATGGACAACATGAGAAAAATTAGAAAGAAAATGTAACAGGTGATGTGTTACAAGATGCTTTGATTCTTTCTGTAGATCATATTTCTGATTCTTCGGTAGTAGATTCAGGGGCTTCATTTCATGCCACACCCCATAGGAAACATTTTCCAGATTATGTTCAAGGTGATTTTGGACAGGTTCATTTGGTTGATGATGCACCATGAAAATTTGTTGGAATGGGAAAGGTAAAAATAAAGCAAAGGAATGGAAAACAATGGTTGTTGAAAGAGGTAAGACATGTTCCAAATCTAAGCAAAAATCTATTTTTAACAGGGCGGTTGGCAAGTGAAGGTTGTATATCCATATTTACAGATAAGGTGTGGAAGGTCACCAAAGGATCACTTGTGATAGAAAAATGAGAGAAGGTACGTACATTGTATTTATGTACTGGTAATACTGACTCTCCTATCTCTTTAGATTCTACAGGAGTGGATATATCACTGTGGAATCATAGGCTTGGACACATGAGTGAGAAGGGGATTCAAATACTTCACAAAAGAAATTTGTTGCCAAATATTAAACAAATTGATTTGGATTTCTATGAGCATTGTGTTTATGGAAAACATAAGAGAGTCAGATTTCTCAGAGTCAGAAAAGAAAAGAAGAGTGAAATGTTAGAGCTTGTGCATACAGATGTATAGGTACCAACTCAGGTATCATCTCTTGGTGGATTTCATTATTATGTTACTTTTATTGATGATGCAACTAGAAAAACTTGGGTTTATTGCATTCGACAAAAGTATGATGTTTTTTATATTTTTAAGAAATGGAAAGCTTTGGTTGAGAATGAGATAGGAAAAAGGTTGAAGTGTCTTAGATCAGACAATGGAGGTGAATATTGTAGCAAGGAGTTTGATGATTATTGTTCATACCATGGGATTCGTAGAGAGAAGATAGTTCCATGACCACCATAAGAAAGCGGTGTGTCAGAAAGGATGAACAGGACAATCATGGAGCGTGCAAGGAGTATGAGATTGCATGTTGGTTTTCCCTTACATTTCTAGGCATATGTTGTAGATATTTTTGTTTACTTAATAAGCAGAGGACCTTCAATCTCTTTGGATGGTGGAATTCCAAAGGAGGCATGGACATGTAAAAAGGTAAACTATTCTTTTTTGAAGACTTTTGGTTGTGAAGTATTTGTCCATACTGATAAAGAAAATAGAACAAAGATCGAGGCAAAATCCAAGAAGTGTACCTTTATTGGATACAATGTTAATGATTTTGGTTATCCCTTATGGGATTATGAAAATAACAAAATCATTAGGAGTAGAGATGTCATATTCAATGGGAAGGTTATGTACAAAGATCAGTTGCAGGGAAAGAAATAGGAAAAAGAAAAACCATAATACACAGTGCTTGATGAGATCACTCAATTTATTTTTATAAAGGTACAAGAAAATCAAAATGTACAACAACAAGACCAACATGTACCTCAAACTCCTGCAAGTTTTGTTATAAGATCTACCAGGTTAAGTAGACCCCTTGAACGATACTCTCCTTAATTTTATTATTTATTGTTGACTGATTCTGGTGAACCAGAATGTTATGAAGAGGAAATGAAGGTAGACACTAAAAATAAGTGGGATCAAGGCATGAAAGAGAAAATGGATGTTGGATTACTGAGAGGGTGGGTGAATCCATAATAGAGAAATTTAATCATTTTTAACTATAAAATGCAAGTGTTATATCAATGTAGTATTATCATCCAATAGTTGCAGAGTAAATAAACAATGAAAAAATGAGCAATCATACACATACATATTACACCAGTTTTTTTTACGTGGAAACCCAAAGCGGGAGAAAACCACAAAATGTTTTTTCTTATATGTCTTTAATAATTACATTAATTGGAAGCACCACCTTCCTTTTTTTTCCAGCTGCAACTGGAAGGAGGCTCCAACCCCCTATTTTCTCAGGATACAACCTGAGGGAAGATCCAACTCCCCAATTCTCTGACTACAACCAGAAGGAGGCTACAACCCCCTATGTTCTCTGGCTACAACCGGAAGGTTGCTACAACCACCTGTCCTTACCCCTTCCAACCGCCCTGTGATCAACCTACACCATAAACAAGTGCATCAACCATGCACCAACCTGTACATCAACCTGTACCATCAATGAGTGCATCAACCATGCACCAAATATGTACCAATCATGCATCAAATACACATAAAATATGACCCATCAAAATGTACCAACATCATCAACTATACACCTCATGTATGTTCCAACTGATCAACTACTTGTCTCAACCATGTAACCAACATGTACCTCAACCAAAATCCCTCATCAATTTCATTATCCAAATATGATTTGTAACTTTGTAATAGACCTAGTGTTTATGATCACATACTTGCAAACCTTCCTTAAATTTAACAACAAGAGACTAGCATTTTCATCAAACTTTACTTTAGTCTCACATGACTAATTTTGGATTAGTCAACAACCCTAACTTGCAATAATCATAACTATGTAGATGTATTGAATAAAGATATGAAAATAGTACACAATGTTCTTCAGTGTCTTTTATGCAATTCCTCCAGGTTTCACTACTTGGATCCTCTCAGAAAAGGAGTTATAGCAAAAATGGCATACCTTATTTAATTATGGCTTATTCTAGAGAGCAAACTTGTAGAGCATTCCCCACACAGAATATTTGTTGTATGGGTATGAAAATTGTACACTAAATACTACAGACTGTAATCTAAACAATAAATGTTTTCTTGCTTAATTCGGATATGTTATGAAGAAGTTATGACATTTTTACCCGAAACACTTGTTTTAGACTAGTTTCAGGACTAGCCACAAACCCTACTTTCCAAGGAGTGTAACTCCAAAAATACAATGAACCACAAGATGAAATTTTCATCATGGCTACTTGGATATGTTTCCTCATTGACCTCCCAATTTCACGGTCTGAATCATTCTAGAAAACAATTTATTGTGAAAATGGTGAGATGACATGTAAATAACATACCTTAGAAAGCATCATCAAAACAATATATCCTCCCTTGAATTTTGGCCTTATTTACTTCACCTTCCCTCTGAAATTCGGCTTAGATATCCTTTGGTTACCTCAGTCACTTGTATATCTTCAATATTCTCAAGTGTGATTAAAATTAGAGAGACTTGCCTCTTATTTATACTTTCATGTAGCTTTCTCAAGGGGTTACCTTCTAACCATCTTAACCCACTTTCCTTATTTTAAGACTAACCCACTTCTAACCACTTGTCCACTTAGTAATTTCTCCATTAACTTTATTATTTAAATAATTTCTTTTGTATCCACTTTGACTTATAGTACACTCATCCCTTCACTTTATTATTTAAATTACCTTCTAACCATCTTAACCCACTTTCCTTATTTTAGGGATAACCCACTTCTAACCACTTGTCCACTTAGTAATTTCTCCATTAACTTTATTATTTAAATAATTTCTTTTGCATCATATTTGACTTATAGTACACTCATCACTTCACTTTATTATTTAAATAATTTCTTCTTTGCAAACACTTTGACTACTTTGACCTTTTGGGGCTTCTAGATGACGCATGAGGGTTCTCCAACTTCACATGGCCATAACTCTCTAACCGTGAGGAGTTATGTGACGCTCCACATACCACCGAGAATGGCATGACATGTACTATCCATCTAGAATAGTCTTACCTGCAAATATATAAAAACTCATACCATTATCCATAAAACAAACTTGGGTCCATTACCCAAACCATTGTGCTACCGAAATTCGCTATCAGACTTTCTTCAAGGGTTGACATCAATGAAAACCAACGCAATTAATCAAAAATATCCCCCTTTGGCATTGATGGAAACACTCTGATGCAATAATGAAGTCATGCCACTCATTCTCCCCCTGTGACCATCACTCCCCCTAGAACCATGCCTCTGTGCTCTACATCTGATAAATCTCTCCCCCTTTGTCATCAATGGAAAAGGTATCTTTCCATCCAGGGCT